>CM050174.1:52939192-53159192 GCA_027410445.1 Discoglossus pictus
ATTCTCTATGTAAAGGGATATAGAAAGGCTTAAGCAGCTTTTGCCAAATGTAAAATTCATTTGGTCTGAAATGATCCATCAACTAAAAAAGCACCTACTAATTGGTAACGCCATTATGGCCAAGTCTAGGAAAAAGTAAACAAGATCATGGCAGGGCTATATAAAATAAAAAATCTTTGAGACAGTGATTCAGAAGACCTGAATGTGACATTTTTTTACTTGTCCACCTTAATGAATTTGGATTTCATCTATTTATATTCTGCATCCAGGGGTTATAAAGGCCACACTCTCCTTTTGATTGGCGGGGAACCACACTGTTGTTAGATTTAGGCGTGTTCCCTGAAACCCACTGTTGTTAGAGTTGTGCGTTTCTCCTATGTGAGGTAGGCACACCATTTTAGGGTGGTACAACTGTGGCGGAGGTGCTTGCCCAAGGATGATTATGAGCAGCAAGGTATGCTCATCTTGGTTTGTACTCCTGGGCACAGGGTCCCTTTGAGCGCCAGTATGTGGTTGGGAAAGCACCTCTGGTTGATTTTAATATTATTGTGTTACCTGTGTTCAATAAATAAAAGGAGCTGTGGCCTTTCTTACTACCATATATTAAGTGGGCTGGTCTTTAGGGCGTGGTCTATCTTATCTTATCTATATAGTCAGGTGACTTGAAAATTGTGAAAAACAAATGTCCAAAGTTATGACCAAGGAACCTTTGTGGAAAGGCACTAGTTTCCATTTACTGACTAAAAGCTAGATTTTCATTTACTGAATGGTAGGTAAAAACATTTTTAACAAACATCCTTGGAAATGAGCTTACGGTATCTAGCCAGGACCTCATCACACTTTTATTCTGTATTGTACTGAAAGCTATGGAGTGTTTGAAAACTGTTGCCTTTAAACCATTTTTTGAGGTTCTGTCCTCGGAGATGTCTGACTTACAAAGCCCAAGATAAGCATTATATAAAATAGTAGTGGAATGTAATACATCTGCAAACTACACTATACAGTTCTAACATTTTAGGCTGAACTACACATATAGAAACCTTTTGATGGCAATATTAATGTATTTATTATATATATAAATACAGTACATATATAAATATTGTATACATTGTTAAGTATGTCGGTTCATCTGTGTTACTTGTTATCACTCAATTGTGTATTCTAATAATAAATTATGTTTAGTTTTATATAGTTAAAGGGCCACTGGGGTAAAACATTTTTATATATGGTTATTTGAATAAATTAACTTGATAGTGGGGGAAATGTTCTCATAAAGAAAAAGTACAAACAGCTTTTACTTTTCTATCCTTTCTATCCAAATATTAATTACTGCATGGACCCATATTTATCAGCTGATCATGTCTATTACTCTATCAGGAGGTCTTCTTCAAAATGAGTGAGCATTCCATTAGACCTAATGATTACACTGGCAGTTGTAGATACCACACTCCCATTTCGGAGATAGGAGCCTTCTATGTTTTAAAAGTCTCCTCCTACTAAAATCAATTTTTAGCTGAACCTAAAATGATATATTACAGACAAGCATAATAGTTTATGAAAAACCTTTCTAACTTTCACTTCTCTTCTGACCCTTTTTATTCCTTATCTGTTTAATCTTTCCCTGACTTCTGCCCCTTCCATTCCCTTTAGATTGTAAGTGACGAGTTTTCAGTCTTCTAGGATACTTTGGGAAAAAGCACTTTCTGCAAAGATTCTAAGCTCAAAACAGGGTCCTCTATTTTTGGAATTTTGTTAATGCTGTATTTTCCCTTGTTTTTATTCCCTGTATTGCGCTACGGAATATGTTGGCGCGTTACAAATAAAAGGTAATAATAATAATTAAGAGTATATACTGTATGACAGAGGCTGTGTTTATTTTATTTTCATTCTCAAATCATTTTGCATATTTCTTCAAAATAGTATACCGTATATGTAGTATACCGTATATACTCGAGTATAAGCTGAGTTTTTCAGCCCTTTTTAAGGCTGAAAAGGGCCCCCTCTGCTTATACTCGAGTCACCACCCCGTGTCTCTCTTTCCCCCGTGTCTCTCTTTCCCCCCGTGTCTCTCTTCTCCCCCGTGTCTCTCTTTCCCCCCGTGTCTCTCTTTTCCCCCAGTGTCTCTCTTTCCCCCGGGGCTCTCTTTCACTCCCCCTCCCTTATCATCCTCAACCCCCCCCATCCTCATCCGAAACCCCCCAATCCTCAATCCCCCATTCTTATTCTAAACCCCCCTCCTCATCCTAAATCCACCTCCTCACTTTAGCCCTCTAATTACCTCCCCCTCTCCCTTTCCCCTCACTTACCTTCCATCTGCAGCAGCTGCTCCTCCGCTCCTCCGCTCCTCTGCGCTCCTTCCGGCTGCGTCTTGACCCGGCCAATGACGTGACACCACGTCATTAGCATATGGGGGGGATCCGGCATGATGTCACATGCGCGTAACCACATTGGCCAGGTCAAGACGCAGCCGGAAGGGGTGCGGAGGAACCAAGGAGCAGCTGCTGCAGATGGGAGGTAAGTGAGGGGAAAGGGGTAGGTACGTAGAGGGGTAAAGTGAGGGTGGTTTAGGATGAGGATGGGGGGGTTGAGGAAGTGGGGGTTGAGGATGAGGATGGGGGGTTGAGGTTGAGGAGGGGGGTTGAGGAGGGGGGTTGAGGAGGGAGGTTGAAGAGGGGGGTTGAGGATGAGGAGGGGGTGAGGATGGGGGGTCGAGGATGGAAGGGTTGAAGATGGGGGGTTGAGGATGAGGATAGGGGTTGAGGATGGGGGATTGGGGATGGGGCGGTTGAGGATGAGGATGGGGGGTTGAGGAGGGAGGTTGAGGATGAGGAGGGGGTTGAGGAGAGAGGTTGAGGAGAGAGGTTGAGGAGGGGGGTTGATGATGAGGAGGGGGGTTGAGGACGGGTTGAGGAGCAAGGTTGAGGAGGGGGTTGAGGATGAGGAGGGGGTTGAGGATGAGGAGGGGGTTGAGGATGAGGAGGGGGGTTGAGGAGGGAGGATGAGGAGGGGGGTTGAGGAGGGAGGTTGAGGATGAGGAGGGGGGTTGAGGAGAGAGGTTGAGGAGGGGTGTTGAGGATGAGGAGGGGGGTTGAGGAGAGAGGTTGAGGATGAGGAGGGGGTTGAGATATAATAACTATATATATATTGCAAAATAATTAATTGCAGCAAAGATAAACAGGTCATTAGAGAATAAATGTATGGGAGGGTAACAACATTTAGCAAAACAATACTTGTGATTCAGTTTCCCTCTCTCCACACTTCACTCTTTGTGAAAATTGACTTGTGAGCCCTTTAAGCCATATTTCTTTTGAGTTGAACCTGTCCCACTAAAAATAAAATGCCAACGGTCCGTTTCGTCCTTCTAGAGGACTTTCTCTAAGGCTAAATTCACTGGCTTCTCCTCTGGCTTATAAAGCCCTGCTACTTTCCAAATTTCGCGTGAGTGTCATTGCGTCATGACGTTCACGTTTACGTGATGACATCATGACATTATGTTTTGTCAATTCATTAAACTTTATTCAGCCTCCGTTTCCTCAATTCATTAAACTTTATATTATTACGCTGGTATTGCAAGCGGTCCCATTTCTATGTATCTTCTTTTTCCCCTTTTTTTTGTACCTTATCCTCCATGCTTTTGTTTTCCTATATTTATTTCATTATTAGCTCTCTCTCTAGGTGCAAACAAATAACGTATACTTTGACCAAATTCTTAAAACTTGACCTAAATTGAATAATGAATAAGTATTACTAATAATCAATAATTCTAAACCCTTGTGAACATTAACCCTCTAGTGCACCAAAAAATGGAAATTTTATATATTAATTAAGGATCAGTTGTGCTAATCTAAATAACTGAAGTGTGTTTAGCAAATTTAAACTAATTGCTAATTGCTATATTAAGTTCTGTATATTATTATATTACAATCTTGTTATTAGTATTTTGATCATTTTATATTGATCTATAGTGACTAAAATACCTTTATTGTGAATTCTTTTAAAGTGTTTAAAGTTTAATGAATTAAGGAAACGTAACGTCATGACGTCATCACTTAAACGTGAAGATCATAACGCAACGACGCTCACGCGAAACCCGGAAGTAGCATCAATGAGCCAGAGGAGAAGCGAGTGAATTTAGCCTTAGAGAAAGTCCTCTAGAAGAACGAAACGGACCATTGGCATTTTATTTTTTAGTGGGACCGGTTCAACTCAAAAGAAAAATTGCTTAAAGGGCTCACAAGCCAATTTTCACAAAGCGCGAAGTGTGGAGAGAGGGAAACTGAATGGCAAGTATTTTTTTGCTAAATGTTATTACCCTCCCATACGTTTATTCTCTAATGACCTGTTTATCTTTGCTTCAATTATTTTTTTGGGAGGTATTGAATACCTGTGTCCCACTATTTTTCTTTTTTGTTTTTAACAATGTGAATACTATGTGCTTTTTTATAAATACTTCACAACTCTGTGATTATCAGTATATCCTGGACTAACAGGATTATTATCATATTCTGATATATGAGAGTTGATTAGCAATGGTCTATAACTGCAGTATTATATCAGTTCATTGATGAAATTGCCTAGATTTATTCATGCAGACCTGATTATTCCCAAGTGATTCACTTTTGTACTGCTACTCTGATATTATGAGAATTTGCAAGTACTTTTTAATCACTAATCGGCATTGTCTAGGATCATAGGTATCCAAATAAAGTTATTTTTGATGATTAAGTTAAAGGGGTGTTAAGCCCCCAAAGGATACAAAAACAACGGGTCAATAATATATTTTTGATAGTTACACAGTAATTGAGATTGAAAAAAGACTTTTAGTCTATCAAGTTCAACCTTTTAAGATCTCCTCTGATCTGCAGTATGCAGATTAATTGTTCATTGTTAATTGATCCACGGGAAGGCAAACAGAAAAAAAAAAACTAAGTGAAACTTTGCCAATTGTCTCAAAAGGGAAAAAAATGAATTCATTCCAGACCCCAGATACTGGTGATCAGACTACAACCTGGATCCATACTCTCTAATTAACCCTGAATGCCATTTTTATTTAGAAATATATTCAATCCCTTTTTACAGTTATCTATTGAATCCACTGTCACCAATTCCTTTGGTAGAGAATTCCACAGTTTAACACCCTTACTGTGAAGAACCCTTTCCCTTTTCTTTCTTTAAGGTGAAATATTTTTACTTCTAACCTCAGAAGATGTCCTCTTGTCAGCTGAAAATCTCTTGACACAAAAAGTTGACTTGACAAAGCCTTATATTGACCCTTGTCATACAATTTGATATAACACAAATATTACAATGTGATTAATATATTTAATAAATTCCAATAGAATATTAGTAGGCATATGCTATAAACCCCCAAATATAGCTGAAAGTGAGGAAATACAATTATTGTTACAGATTGGAAATGCAGCTAAGTTTAGGCAAGTTCTAATAATGGGAGATTTTAATTACCCTGAAATAATCTGGATAAATGAGGGGAGCAGGTTCTTGAGTACACTCAGGGATCATTATCTAGCCCAGATTATAAAAGAACCTACTAGAAATGAAGCTATCATCACAAATAATATTGATATAGTATCAAATGTTGGAATAGGGCAACCTTTGGGAAACAGTGATCACAACACAGTCTCATTTGAGATTGAATTAAAAAAACAAAATTTTAAGGGACCAACAAAAACTCTTAATTTTAAAAGAGCAGATTTTAATGGTCTAAGGGCAGCAATACGAAGTATAGACTGAGACAGAGAACTGATAGGTAAAAACACTGAACATAAATGGACAACATTTAAATCCTTACTAAATATACATACACATCGGCATATACCATGTGAAAATAAAAGTAAAATGAGTAAATCCCATCCAATGTGGCTTAAAAATCAAGATAAGGAGTAAAAAGAACGCATTTAAATTATACAAACAAGAGGGGACAGAGACTGCTTTACGGGAGTACAAGGAAATCAACAAGGCTTGCAAAAGCGCTATTAGACTGGCTAAAATAGAAAATGAAAAATTAATTGCAAAAGAGAGTAAGACTAACCCTAAAATTGGGATACTGCAACATAATGGTGCTACACTACCTTTGCCAAAAAATTGGTTAACACAGGAAGTAATCCAAAAGAGGTTGGAAAAAATAAATGTTAATAAAGCCCCGGGTCCTTCTGGAATACATCCACGGGTACTGAGGGAACTGGGTTCTTTAATAGCCAAACCATTATATTTAATTTTTAAAGATTCACTCAACACAGGGTCTCTACCAGATGACTGGAGAAAAGCAAATGTGATACCTATATTTTCAAAAGGGAGCAAGAGCAAATCCAGGGAATTATAGATTAGTGAGCCTCACTTCTGTAGTGGGGAAGCTTTTAGAAGGGTTAATAAGGAATAATATACAAGAATATATCTATTTGAACAGGATTATAAGTAGGAGTCAACATGGATTTATGAGGGATAGGTCATGTCAAACAAATCTAATTAGTTTCTATGAGGAGGTTAATAGGAACCTGGATCAAGGCAACTCAGTGGATGTAGTATTTTTGGATTTTGCAAAGGCTTTTGATACAGTGCCACATGGGAGACTATTGTGCAAACTAAGAGATACAGGAATTGCAGTAAATATCTCCTCATGGATTGAGAGCTGGCTAAAAGACAGGAAGCAAAGGGTTGTTGTAAATGGAACATACTCCGATTGGACTAATGTAGTAAGTGGGGTTCCTCAGGGTTCAGTTTTAGGTCCTCTCCTTTTTAACATATTTATTAATGACTTAGAGGTTGTATTGGAGTGTGGTGCCTCCATTTTCGCTTATGACACGAAGTTGTGCAAGGTAATTAAATCAGATAATGATGTGCTTTCCCTCCAAAGGGATTTACATAAAATTGAGGAATGGGCATCTAAATGGCAAATTAGATTTAACACGAATAAA
This sequence comes from Discoglossus pictus, assembly GCA_027410445.1. NCBI lineage: Eukaryota > Metazoa > Chordata > Amphibia > Anura > Alytidae > Discoglossus > Discoglossus pictus. The sequence continues at coordinate 52,946,125 of CM050174.1, forward strand.
TGTAAAGTTATGCATCTGGGAAGGAAAAATAGCCATGCAATTTATAATCTTAATGGAGCAAATCTAGGTGTATCAGATATTGAAAGGGATTTGGGAGTGCTTGTGGACAACCGCCTAGGTAACAGTGCTCAAAGCCCAGCAGCAGCTGCAAAGGCAAATACAATATTAGCATGTATTAAGAAGGGTATAGAAGCAAGGGAAGCAAATATAATTCTGCCACTATACAAATCTCTAGTACGCCCTCATTTGGAATATGAAGTACAATTTTGGGCACCACTTCATGAAAAGGACATTTTAGAGCTGGAAAAGGTACAGAGGAGGGCAACAAAACAAATAAGGGGAATGGAGGGGCTAAGTTATGAAGAAAGACTAACTAAATGAAACTTATTTTCTCTAGAAAAAAGGCGTCTAAGAGGAAATATGATTACCTTATATAAATACATCCAGGGTCAGTATAAAGATTTGTCAAGGGAGCTTTTTGTGCCAAGAGGTTTTCAAATGATTAATAATAAATTAACAACTAAGTAATTAATATTTAATCCGCATATTGCAGATCAGAGGAGATGTTAAAAGGTTGAACTTGATGGACTGAAAGTCTTTTTTCAACCTTAATTACTATGTTACTATGTAATTGAGTTCAATGATCAATTTATATGCTTTGTGCAGGAATAGCATTTATTGAACAATAGTAAAATCAGTAATAAACAATTTGATGTATTTATGCTTGTAAAACTTTTTTAGGGCCTAGGCTCCGTGAGTACCTTGTAGTGGTAGTAAGGCTTCCGAGACAACCGGTGGCGGCTGGCTCCGGCCAAAAAGGCCTAGGGAAGCTTGGATCCCAACTGTATATAATCCAAGGAGTGGTGACGCCACTCTAGAATTCGGGCCTGGGGAAGAAGCTTCAGCCTATGCTCGCCCACTGTCCCTGAGACCCTGTACCGGGTGAACCACCTACAAAGGGAGTACTGGAGGGGCTAGAGAAAAAATAGGAAGATCTGGGGTGGCCATTTCCCCAGCTATATTAAAGGGAGTAATGAAGCCCTTATTAACATCTTACAGCAGGAGTACCTGCTCTCCCTGCAATCTTTATACTTCATATCTGGCTCTATCAGCTCAGGCCCATAGACATTATTACACTGACTGCCAGCTCAGAAAACTAACAACTCATCCCAAACATACTACAAGTTATCTTCCTGGCCCCTAGCCACAGATGATCTTGGCTATATTAGTCTACATTTAACTTCTATGTGCCATTGGTGCTGAACTACTGACATTGTTTGCTTGATAGCTGCACTTATGAAACAGCTGCCCCTCAAAATCAAAATTACAACCTATACATCATAAATCTTGCTGTTGGAGTGGCACTTTTGCAATACCGGACTAAAAAATCATTTGATGGTCACAGACCTAATAAACCTGCTCTGGGCTGGGCCAGTACACCCGGTGTGTAATTTCAGTTAATTTTGATCTGCTTTTAGCAGAAGCTAAACAAGTGGTTTCTATTATCTGACTTTTTTGACTTGTGCTGCCACCGTGTGGTCATCCAGAAAAATTGCAACTGATATTTGGTAGAATATAAGCCTATGTTTGTTGGGGGTAATCTAACCATTTCCAAGGAGAATTGCTACCACTTACACTTCGTAGGGCTGCCATATCACCGTCTCCCCACATGCTTAAACAGAAACCTTTGCTGCAAACTAAAGGCTACTAGAAGTCTTTCTTTCCGGGTTTCCCAAAGCTGTGTTTTCTAAACAAATATCTTAATCATTTTCTCCTGCCCAAAAGACTCTGAATTATAAGATGTAAGTATAAGCCCTTAGGGGGCTCTGACTAGCACCAATATTGCCACTAGTCTTCTTTCTGAGTACAGCTACTGAACTTAAATGCAAGTCAAAATGCAGTGGGTCTGCTCTTAAAGCATTTACGCTTGCCTTAAGGAAGCAGAAATCAAAAGCGGACTTGGCCGCTTCCCTGACCATGAAAGTTTTAAATCTCAAGCATGAAGAAAGGCAAGAGGGGTTCCTCTACGAGAGGCATCCAAGAGCACTTCCCACCTAGGGCGGCCAAGCCCACGTCTCAGATGGACTCTGCCTCTGACCATTTGGATTCTGCAGACCAGGAGGACATTCCTAAATTATCAAATCAGCATATCGACCTCTCTGCTAGATCATTAGCCACAATCGAACAACTTCTAACCAAGGCAATTGAACCGCTGAGAAAAGATTTAAAAGAGTTGGGGCAAAGAACCCAATTACTGGAAGAGATAGTAGATCAGTTTGGGGAAGCTCAACAATAATATAGGTCATCACTTGACGAGAACACCATTAACATCATGAAACTTACAGACAAGATAGAAGATTTGGAGAATCGGTCTCGCCGCCATAACATCAGGGTACGTGGAATACCAAGAACTGTCAAAGACATAGCAGCATATTTGAACCAGACCTTTGCTACTATCCTCGCTGATCAACCAGAAACTACACTGGAGATTTAGCAGGCTCATAGAGATCTTGGAGGCACGAGAAATCCAGAGGTTCCTAAAGATGTCATTGTGAGATTTCTGAGACAACAATCTAGGGATCCTTTGCTCTCAGAGACCAGAAAGCTGCAGATAATAAAGGGCCCGGACAACTCCAACCTGCAATTCTATGCTGATCTGTCCCCTAACACACTAGACAGACAAAGGCAGATGAAACCTGCTTTAGCTATTCTCCAGCAACACAAAATACAGTACCGATGGAATTTTCCTTTTGCCCTCACTTTAAATTTTTAAAGTATGGCCCATACTACTCGCACACTGGAGGACTGCCTAGCTGTATTGCGGCATCTACATCTATGCTCAACAGAAATATCAGCAGAGGGTCAAGATCATACTCCTCCTCACATTCCTAAGAGACAATTCCTAAGAGACGGAATTAGAATCAATGCAAACGGGAAGCTTGGTAATTAGAGGTGACTTCAATCTCACTTTTAACTCAACGATAGACAGATCAGGGAAGACTGTAGAGAATAAATTCTCCAAAAAACTGAGCCATATTACCCTGATATTAAATAGAATGGGTTTGGTGGACGCCTGGAGGGGTCTTCATCCAAACCGTAGAGAATGCACTTATTATTCCCACACTCATGCAACTTACTCGAGGATTGATACCTTTATTATAGATTCCCTCACTTATGACTGTACTCGAGACTCTGACAATGCCCCCTGCCCATGGTTTGATCATGCAATAGTATCTATTAGGTTAATGCTTGGTCCCAGACAGTCTCTGCTTACTAACTGGAAAATCAATGAACTTCTACTATCTGACCCTAATAGTTTGGCAGTGTTGGCAGAAGATATCAAAATGTATTTTGTCTGTAATGATTCTCCAGAGACGAGGGCCGGATGGCTCTGGGTGGCTCACAAGGCCTATATAAGTGGCTCCTGTATTAAGATAGCCTCTTTGTATAAAAATCCCTCATGCAAAAAGAGATGGAGTCCATCCACCAAACTATGCAAACAAATTGATAAGCTAAGGTTAGAACTTGATGGGGTGCTCTCTCATTACACTGAAAGAGCAATGAGGAGGACAAAACATATTTCTTATTGGAAGGGGAATAAACCGGATAGGATGCTAGCTAAGAGATTAAGGACCAAAGACATTCAGTCTAGAGTTACTCAGATAAGAATGCCCACAGGTAAGATTTAATTTAGCCCAAATTCAAAAAACATTTCAGTCTTTCTATCAGCAGATATATTCATCCCAGACCCAAGCTGAAGACCTGGAGCTGAAGACCTGGACTCTTTTCAAGGGTCACTTGATCTTCGCTCAATAACAAAACAACAGCTAACTAGCTTGAATTTAGATGTTTATGCGGAAGAGGTGAAAGCTGCCATCCAGAGCCTTAAAGTGGGTAAATACCCAGGGCCGGATGGCTTCACAAATCTATATTACAAGAAATGTGAATATTTGCTTACACCTCACATTGCGTCTCAATTTAATGCAATTCTAATGGAATGCCCCGGAGTTAAACCAAGCCGATTTAGTAGTTTTTCCTAAGGAGGACAGGGACAATCTGGAAGTTAAGAACTATCGGCCCATCTCACTATTGAATCGCAATGTCAAAATTCTAGCTAAAATCATGGCACTCCGGATTTCCAAATTCTTACCCGAAATTATACATAAGACCAGGCTGGATTTATACCATATAGGCAGGCGGGGGACAATGTCAGGTGAATTTAGAATATTCAGCATCTAGCAAATAGAGCAAACTCCCCGATGTGTTTACTGGCCCTGGACATTGAAAAGGCTTTTGACACTGTCGAATGGGCCGTTCTTTATAAAACGTTAGAAAAGTTTGGATTCAAAGGGTGTTTTATTACCCTACTTAAAACCTATTATCACGAGCCAATCTGAAGCTGCCCCAATCTGAAGCTGCCATGTGAACATAGAGCTCAGATTCAGATCCAGAGGGGCACTTCGTCCCTGCTGTTTGCCCTTGCTATAGAACCATTGGCACAGACAATTCGATCACATAAGGAGATTCATGGTCTCCAAGTAGGATTGCAGCATTTTAAATGCTCTCTTTTTGCTGACGACATATTATGCACTTTAACTAACCCCTTATCTTCGATTTCAGCGCTTATGTCTGTTATTGATAAATTTAGTAGTGTCGGGACTTAAACTTAACCTAGAGAAGACTGAGGTTTTAAGTTTAGGCATAACCCAATCTGACCTAGAACTCCTGAAATCTAAATATGTTTTTACCTGGCCTGGGCAGTATATAAAATACTTGTGAGTCAACATTACATCTCAATTTTCTATCCCCCCCATATATAAAACATTGGGTGAGGACATGCTGAAATGGTTGAAGTACCCACTCTCATGGACTACCAAAATGAATATATTACCGAAGATCTTATATCTTTTTAGAACTCTCCCTATTCAGATTTCTTTGAAAGAATTAGATAGGTTTCAGAATAATGTGTTTCGATTTATTTGGAAAAATAAAAACCCTTGTATCTCTAAAAAAATTATGTGTAGACATAAAAGTAGGGAGGGCTCTCGTGCCCAAACTTAAGGAATTATTTTAAAGCAGCACGACTAGCTCAGCTACCTTTGGCAAACTCTATTAAATACCAACTGAGCTGGGTATTCTTAGAAAATCAAAAAATGCGCCCTTACAGCTTGGAGATGATACTCTGGGTCCCAGAGAGTTTATGCCCTATTAAATCACATCGAAATCCAATGATACACCTAACCTTAACCTCCTGTAAATGGGCAAGAGCGAAAAATGACTGGACACAGATATATCTCCTCTGCTATCGGTTCTTTCTTTTCCCCAAATATTGGCAGACTCTAGCGTAATATCCAAACACTGGTGGACCTCTAGAGGCTTCGACAGGTTTGGTTTATGGTTTACTGAAGGTCGCCCAATAACCTATGATCAGTTTTGAAAGAATCATAACCTACCTCCAGAGGAATTTTATAACTATTTAAAAATAAGAAGTTCGGTTAACGATATGATCAAAAACTTTGGGCCCCCTAAATCTTCATGGATCTCATTAATTTGTAAAAATCTCTAAAAGTCTAGAGGAATGGTAGAGGAATGGTAGGGTCATTGTACGATATTTTTACAAACACATCTATAGACGAGAAGCCTAAATTTATATGCAGATGGGAGGAGGATTTAGGAGTCGAATGGGAGTGGAAGAAATGGGTGGAATCATGCTCAAATTTAAGCAGAGGATCATTTAACTATGTCCACATAGAAACATCCATCATGGTCCTCCAGGGGGTATACTGTACACCGGATAAGCTTCAGAAGATTAACCCCCGAGAGAGTAACAAATGCTTTAGGGGGTGCCAACAGATAGGGGATCACATTCACACTTGGTGGTCTTGTCCGGTGGCTCACAATATACAGGGAGATCTAATACAACTTGCCGCATCACTATTTAAGAAGACGATCCTGGTCAGTATAGAATCCTGCCTTTTAGGAATTGGGATACAAAATTTGTCCTCTAGTCAAAAAAAGTTGTTTCAATTAATGGCTTTCGCTGTTAAACTACATATAGCTAGCAAATGGAAGTCTTAGGCCCTAAGCTTTAAAGAGGTCATTAGAAAAATGTATTACATATTAATAAATGAGAAATTAACTTGCATTGTACAGGATAATATGCCTCAATTTTATAAGATTTGGGAACCTTGGTTAAATTTGTCCTTTAGCACCTCACTGACGTGACTTAATTGCAGAATTTCAACACAATTCAAAGAGAGGAGGACTCGGGCGAAGGAGGCTTGGGACTTGACTCTAGCCTATAACATGGGTGACTAGGCAGGAGGTAAATATTTAAATGCTTGTTTATATAAATCCACAGTTAAACTTTATTTCCTTTTTATTTCTCTTCTTTTTTCTTTTCTATGCTTAATTTTAACAGATAGGCTAAAGACCTCATACAAATACTGTATATGGGAGCTATGTTAAAAATCTTTAAATTTAGATTATTTTTTCTCTTTTGAAATTAACTGTGTTTATTTGTCAAGTCAATACTAAGACTTGTCTTATATATACATAGTTGTATATATTTATTTTATTTTATTTTAGTTTTTTTTACAGACACTGTTATTGTTTAGTAATAATTGAAAAGATAAAATGGAAAGGCTTTGCCAGCTTAGTAAGTGAAATGTTCTTTTGTTAAGGAAAGAGAAGCATGTATGATGTAAACATTGTTTAATATGTTGGATTACTGCGCATGCCTTTCAATAAAATTGTTATAATTTTTTTTTTTTTTTAAACTTAGATTTTTAGTTAGATCACAATAAAAACTCTATAAGAAATGTATGACAATCTTTTGTTCATGATTGGATAACAATTACATAAATACATAGTAATTGAGGTTGAAAAAGACTTTTAGCCCATCAAGTTCAACCTTTTAAGATCTTCTCTGATCTGCAATATGCGGATTAGTTGTTAATTGATCCAGAGGAAGGCAAACAAAAAAAAAACAGTGAAACTTTGCCAATTGTCTTAAAAGGGAAAACAATGAATTCCTTCCTGACCCCAGATACTGGCGATCGAATTTCTCCCTGGATCGATACTCCATCTCTAAATAACCAGGATAATGCCCTTTTTAATGAAAACTATATCCAATCCCTTAATAAAGTTATCTATTGAATCTGCTGTCACCACCTCCCTTGGTAGAGAATTACACAGACTAACCACCCTTACTGTGAAGAAACCTTTTCTTTCATTAAGGTGGAATCTTTTTAGTTCTAACCTCAAAAATTGTCCTCTTGTCAGTTGAAAACCTCTTGGCACAAAAAGCCCCCTTGACAAATTTTTATACTGACTCTGGATGTATTTATATAGGGTAATCATATCCCCTCTTAGATGCCTTTTTTATAGAGAAAATAAGTTTAATTTGGATAGTCTTTCTTCATAACTTAGCCCCTCCATTCCCCTTATTATTTTTGTAGCCCTTCTCTGTACTTTTCCATTTCTAAAATGTCCTTTTTATGAATTGGTGCCCAAAATTGTACTCCATATTCCAAATGAGGATGTACTAGAGATTTGTATAGTGTCAGAATTATATCTGCCTCCCTTGCTTCTATGCCCTTCTTAATACATGCTAATAGTTTATTTGACTTTGCAGCTGCTGCTTGGCATTGAGAACTGTTACGTAGGTGGTTGTCCACAAGCACTCCCAAATCCCTTTCAATATCAGATACCCCTAGATTTGCTTTATTAAGTTTATAGATTGCATGGTTATTTTTACTTCCCAGATGCATAACCTTACATTTATTCATTTTAAATCTCATCTGCCATTTAATTGCCCATTTCTCTCATTTATGCAAATCCCTTTGGAGTGAAAGAACGTCATTTTCTGATTTAATTACCTTGCACAACTTTGTGTCATCAGCAAAAATGGAGACACTACTTTCCAATCCTACTTCTAAATCATTAATAAATATGTTAAAAAGGAGAGGACCTAATACTGAGCTATGAGGAACCCCACTTACCACATTAGTCCAATCCGACTATGTTCCATTTAAAACAACCCTTTGCTTCCTGTCTTTTAGCCAGCTCTCAATCCATGTGCATATATTTACTGCAATTCCAGCATCCCTTAGTTTGCACAATAGCTTCCCATGTGGCACTGTGTCAAAAGCCTTTGCAAAATCTAAAAAGACTACCTCCACTGAGTTGCCCTGATCCATGATCCTACTAACCTCCTCATAGGAACTAATTTGGTTTGTTTGACACAACCTATCCCTCATAAATTAATTTTTTATTTGCTATTTTCTATTTTCTCTAGTCTGATAGCCCTTTTACAAGCCTTGTTGATTTCCTTGTACTCCCATAAAGCAGTCTCTGTCCCCTCGTTTTTGTATAATTTAAATGCCTGTTTTTTTACTCCGTATCTTGATCTTTAAATCATTGTTAAGCCACGTTGGATGTAATGCCCACGCTTAGCTGCATTTCCAATCTGTAACAATAATTGTATTTCCTCACTTTCAATTATATGTGGGGGTTTATAGCATACTCCAACCAATATTCTTTTGGAATTTTCTGCTCCGCTATTTAAATCTACCCACAAACATTCAACATTACCGCTAGTTCCAACATAATTATCTTCTCTGACTATAGGCTTAAATTCAGGCTTAACATACAGACAAATCCCTCCTCCCCTTTTACCACTGCCCCTATCTTTCCTAAATAGGTTATAACCATCCAGATTAACAGTCAGTCATGAGATTCATACCTCTGTAATGCCTATTAAATCCCATTTTTCATGAATTGCTATTAATTCTAGCTCTCCCATTTTTCCTGGCAAGCTTCTGGCATCAGGAAGCATACATCTTAAGTTATGAGTTTGTAGTTTTGAGGTGCCTGCCACTGTACTTGAATTACTTAGTAATACCTCACAATTGACTATACTAACCCTCCCCCATCTCCTCCCCCATGTGTAGTTAATTCATCTACCCCCCCCCCCTGCACTTTCTACACCTTTGCTACGATCTAGTCCCCCCCCCCACCTATTAGTTTAAAAATTCCCCAGTTATTCTACCATCCTTTCCCCTAGCACAAAAGCTCCCTCATCACTAAGGTGCAATCCATCTCTGCTATAGAGATTGTACCCAAGTGAGAAGTCAGCCCAGTGCTCTAAAAACCCAAACCCTCCTTAGTTATAAATAAACAATAATAGTGCACCACATCTTTAGCCACGCATTAACTTCCCTAAGCTCCTTATGTCTCTTCTGGGCTAGCACGTGGCACTGGTAGTATCTTCGAAAATACTATCTTGGAGGTCCTTCCCTTAAGCTTATTCACAAATTCTCTAAAATCATTCTTTAGGACACTCCATCTTTCCCTAACTTTGTCATTGGTACCAATATGTACCAAGACCGCGGGTTCATTTCCAGCCCCTCCCAATAATTAATTGACCCGATCCACAACATGCCGAACCCGAGCACCCAGGAGACAGCAAACTGTTTGATTGCTGGGATCTGGGTGACAAATCACCCTGTCTACCTTCCTAATAATAGAGTCCCCTACCACCAAAACCTGTCTGTTGCTCTGCCTAAACTGTCCTCTCACTCCTCCAGTAGAACTGTTCTCCCGGCTGTTAGAGGGAACAGCTCTATCTGTCATTGTCATTCCTGAATGGACATCCCCAACAGTTTCACTCAATCTGGCAAATCTGTTGATGCTTGCCAACTCAGTATTGGCCTGCCTTCTGCTCCTGTTCCCCCTGCTTCCCCTTCTAACTGTAACCCAGCTACCTCAGTATGTGCTGCAATTCTCCTCTCCAGTTCTCCAATCTGAGCTTCCAGAGAGGCCACATGCTCACACTTCTCACATAGGTATGTACTCTGGATCATCTGTTCCAGTAGTGCATACATATGACAGGATGTACACTGAGTGAGGTCACCACTGGACTGACTCATAATTACAAAAAAATAAATAAAAAAAAATACTACAATTTGACCCTTTTCTTTGAACTCCCTCCTGTAAACAGTCACAAACAAGGCCCAAATGTGTATGCAATTTTAACCTAGGTAAAAACACTCTCCTCTCACCTGTACCAAATCACCGCACACAGGGAATAAACACATTTTACTTTTTACTTGTCTGAGCAAATCAGATGCAGTCACAGACTAGGCCCAATCTTAGTTTTAACAAATGTTATATTTGGTTTGAACAATACAGAAATCACTAAACAGTCTATTTGATAACTGTATGTTGTTAGTTCAATATATGGATCAATAAACAGTGTATATAATCTACATAGTTACATATTAATTTGAGGTTGAAAAAAAGACTTTTAGTCCATCAAGTATACATACATGCCTGGATTTGATCATATCCCTGATACACACAGGTGAGTCAATCACTTCTTCAGGGCACCCCGACCTTCGCGCGCTGCAAAATTAATGAAATTGAAAAAAAGTTTATTTTTTAGTGTGTTTTCAATTTGCTTACTGTAGGGGTGTTATTATTTGTGTCAAGCACCAGGAAACAGAAGTTTGGCTGCAATTTGATTTTTTTTATATTTGGACCAATCAGATTGCTCAGATTGAGGTGCCTAAAATCTAAACAAATCTGAGTGGTCCAAATATTTAAAAAATCATATTGAGCAGAGGGACCACTGTAATCCCATTCTGATTGGCTAAAAAATGACCACAGGACATTAATCTCTTAATTTCACATGGATAGCCCACCTGGTCCAGGGCAGAAGATTAAGGAGCAGGGCGTTGCTGGATGAACTTTTGGGATAGGTAAGTATCATTCATTTATTTTATTTTACAGGTTTTCATTTTTTATGTATTTTTTTATTGTTTTTGTAATTTTTTGTTATTTATTGTTTTTTTATTTTGGATAAATTTGTGCTTTTTTATTTTTAATAATTTATTGAGGGCTGTATGTAGTATAGATTAGTATGCTGTTTCTACTTAAAAGTGCCATGGGGATCCAAAAGGACCCCCGTGGCCTTCCATGTGTTAAACTCCCATGGTAACATAAAATTATCTAGATCCCATGGTAGGAAGGGGATTCATTTAGGTTACCATAGGGTCTAGATGCCAGGGGGAATCAATGTATTCCCATGGTTATGTAGATGGGGTGATGGAGATAGGAAGATGGGGTTTGCTGCGGAAGGAGGTGAGTAGGGAGTGAGTAGAAGGGATCCCTGGGAATTCCCTCCAGGATTGTAACTTGTAACTTTTTGTAAGCTTGGGTTTGTGAGTAGTGGGTCAGCATATTTACCCTCTCATTTTCCTCAATCCTGTAAATATTTCAGGCCAGTAAAATCAGTGTAAAATTAATACAGCTAGTGCAAATCACAAAATATGGGTAATATAATACAAAAGCAACACAAATAAAAGACACTATTATAATAGCTTAGTTACTTAACATGACATAAATTCAGATCCATGTTCCAAGTCTGTTATTATATTCATTTCAGAATTTGCAAACATGAACAATAGCTTCCTCAGACAAAATCATAAATCTTATATTTGTCTCTAACTCGCTACTGCCCTTGCGCAGCCTCCACACAGAAAACATTAATTCGTAAGTAGGCTTTCAGGGAGCGTGATCATATGATCTGACAAGATTTAAGCAAGCCTGTAATTCACTTCTTAGACACAGCCAATGGTAAATGAGACCGTCATCATGAAAACATGGAGTTTATACTACAATTAATTAGTGTTTAGAAGTAACATTTTTGATTTGACTTGCAATCCAGCAATGTAAAAATAAAAAAAAGACTTAAAGCAACTGTTCTAGTCCATGCGGTTGCTGTGTGTTTCTGTACCTGAATATTATTATTATTAACATTTATTTGTAACGCGCCAACATATTCTGTAGCACTGTACAGGGGATAAGAACAAGGAAGAATACAATGGTAACAAACTGCCGCCAATGGAGGGCCCTGTTTTGATTTTAGAATCTTTTCAGAAAGTGCTTTTTTCCAAAGCACCCTACAAGATTGGAAACTCACTACTTACAATCTAAGGGAGAGGAAGAGTCATAAACCTCAGCAAGAATAAACAGATAATGAATAGAAGGGTCAGGAAGGAAGTGACAGTTTACTTAAGTAGGAAGGTGAAAGGAAGTGACATCATGGTCACTTCAAACATAATTGGCTTTAGTGATTGTATTACACCAGTGTGTCTCAACTCCAGTCCTCAGGTATATCCCTGCTTGAGCATAGGTGAGCTAATCAGCAGCTCAGCAGGTGGTTAAACAGAATTACTGAGCTGCTGATTAGCTCACCTGTGCACAAGCTGAGATATATGTCTAAAATGTAAACTGTTGGTGTCCCCTGAGGACTGGAGTAGAGGAACACTCTATCTCACTGATGAAAATTGCTCTGTATAATGAGATTTGTTGATCATGGCTCATATCAAAAAATGTAATTCTGCTACAGTCTGCCGTCTGCAGCTGATGAACACACATGCTCTGTTAAATCTGCTGTGCAGTGTGTGAGACTTGCCAATTTCTGACCATTTCTCAGCAATAGTTGTGAACATGCTGATGAGACATGGTCCAGGATAGGCTAGTACATTATACTACACATACAGTCCTACAGTTTGATCTCTACTGGGATATTATTAGGAGCAATGTGCCTTGCTGCAACCTCTTGCCCTCTTGACTGTGCCATGGGATCCTGTCCTCAATCATCTCTCCCTGGAGCCTGTCCCTCCTAACCACTACCTCCCTCCCTGGGATCTGGCCTTTCATCCTCTGGATCTGCCCTCATGCGCTAAAAAACGTCAATGAATCCTAATGACGTCATTGGCAGCGTGACTCCCATCCTATCATCAGGGGTTGAAATTGAGGGAAACGCGTGTCGGGTGTGAGTCGCGATGCCAATAATGTCCTTAGGACCCATTTGCGTTTTTTAGAGCATGAGGGCACTACACAGCACGGGGCAGCTTGATTTAAAAATTACATTGAATAATAGAGCAAAGAACATCATAATAATACTAGGAGGCAGCCACAAATGAGTTCAGAATTACCAATATCAGTTCAAAAGCAAAGTACTGCAATCTCATTATATAAAGTGGAATAAAGTTCGGTATATCCTTTAGCTATCAGCCTTATCAATCACTTGTTTTCTAGTTTAGGCAAAAATCTACTTTTGAATATTATCACGTATACATTATAGTATACGAATTCCACAAGTCACATTTTTATAATTTTTCTGAGGCCTTAGGTTATTACCAGGTTTCAATTCATTACATATGATATAAGCCGCTCTGTGAGTCCCAACAACTTATATTTTTAAGTAAAACCTTTTATTGTAATAGTACAAATAAAAGTTATATTTTAACAATCATTTTTGTCTCTTAAGAGATCAGAGTAAAAGTGTGCTTGCAAAACTGAGTTCTATATACGTTTCAGACAGAAAAATCAACAATTAAGCCTAGTATGATTTTTGTAGGGATAGTAAATTCTCTCCTCGTTGCTCTCCTCACATGGGCCAAGTCTGTCTCCAAGGACCTGGTGCCAGACTGTCTTCTTCCATACCTAGGTGCTGATAGGTCTACAGGCCTCAGTTATCAGCTACCTCCGGCAGGATCTGGCTACAGCAGGTGTTGATTAGATAGTGGGACTGCTGGAGACAGAGTGTCTGCGTGATCTGTCTCCATTTAACCCACATGAGAAAGCAGGGATTTGGGGGTGCACATTTTAGTTTCTAGGAGGACTGGCTCACTGATTTTCAGGGGACTTAGTGGAGGGTAATAGTCTAGAGCTGTTTAACATGCTTGGGGTACCTCCTGAGTGGTGAGGGAGTAGTGGTAAGGGAAACTTGACGGTTGGGTTTATCTGCTCCCAAGCCGACACTCCCTCAGCAATACTTTTATTGAGTTAGTGGGGAGTCTGCTGGGGGGTTGGAGCAGCTCTGGCATGTATTCACTTTTGGAGCCCAACTTTAATTTCCATTGTGTGACCACCCAGGGGTGAGGTACCAGGTGCACTTCAAACCCTCCTGCTTTCAGCTACAAGAACACCCCAAGATTGTCAGGGTTCTGGCAACCTCAATGCCCAGCTTGCTTCTCCAAGTCAGGAACCAGATAAGGATACAGTAGGAATCACAGGAACAGATGCAAGTCCATTTGAATTAGAACTCAGGTAGTGGTAACAAGATACCAAATAATGATTTAACCGAGGAAACCCTTATCCAAGAATGAAAGCACCCTTTGTTTATGTACTACCAAACTGGGTTGATTTATTGAAGGGCATGCAGAGTATTTATAGATAAACAAAAAGTAGAGAACATCGCACAACACAATGAACAGGGGGAGATACTAAGTTTGAACTCACAGCCTACCTACATATGACCCAATAAGTGAATCAACTGTACAAATTAAAAATGACCAGTCAGGAGGGTCCTTCCCACTGAGGTACAGCATACCTCCTAAAGAGTTCCACCCACACTGGACTTGTAATTTGAGTCATAACTCACTTAGGATGCCTGGCGCTCACATCTCTGAGCCCAATGGAGAGTTAATAGATAAGCTGACTCAGATATCTATGTCCAGACAACACCCAGGCTGCTAAATGCTATCCTTCTAGGCAAGCAGTACTAACTAAACTATTGTGGCCTATTTGACTATCAGTATGGTATTAAATGTTCATGGTGGCCATTACAGTCACTCATACAGAACCTTTTTAGTGATATGCACACAACAGGAAAGTGTATTACAGGGTTTGGACAACACAGAAAACACTAAGAATTTAAATAAATAGGAAACACTGGTCTTACTCTGGTAGCATACTATGGGCCTCTTTAAATTTCAAGGCCGCAACTCACGGTATACAGGCCATATGTCTGCAGACTTGAACTCTGCTACAATTACAGAGCGATTCAATTGAACAAGCCCGCAAGTTACTGTCCGAAAGCAGAAACTGTAAAACATGCAATCGTATGTAGCATTTCAGAGCGTGAACATGATCAGTTAAGCATGGCCATAACTACTAATTTAGAAACAACCAATAGAAAATGAGACCATTATCATTACGGCAGTATAAGAAGAAGGTTACATGTCAATTAATTAGCGTTTAGAGGTCCGATATGCGACAAGACTCGCAAAACCGCAAAATAATAAAAAATAATGCCAATACTGTTCTAGTCCATATGGGTGGCCTGATATGTATTAACTCATTGATTCCAGAGATCGATATAACCCTGAAATGAAACATAAAAATAAACATAAAAATAAATTATTTTTTATTGCCAATTTGCGAGCTTGAGACTGTTGTGCAATTAATGAGGGCCTACCGTCAATGGGAAACAACATGGGGAAATCTTTCCCGAATGCTTGCATTGCAGTAGTCCTGGTTGGGATTCCACGGTTGCTTTGTTATTTAACCCTGCTGGAGATAGTTTTGGGTTGGGCAAAGTTGTAAGAAGTGGGGTTCAACAGAGTCCCCCTTGACCCCAAGATTCTGGGCATGACACAAAGTAATTTTAGCAATTCGAGCTCCCTATTAGATTGAACCCCAAAATAATTTTATTAGCCCAATAAAATAGGTATACCCCCAAAATGAAAAAGTGGTCCAGAGAACCCTAGGCTCAAGTGACCTGGTGGAAAGAGACCCAGGGCATACAACCATTGATTGGGAAAAACATCATACAACAACATAAATCAGCAAGTGACATAATCCTTTTAATAAAACTCTTATGACCTTTAGAATAGCCCTTGCTTGTCCCCTGTCCTGCTTGTACCCTGTCCTGCCTGTCCTCTCTCCTGCTTGTCCCCTGTCCTGCTTGTCCCCTGTCCTTTCTATTTATTTCTATAAGTAGCCACAGTGCTAGTGTTCAAATAAGTTTGTTGGCCATCTCAACAAAGTACATGAGTATAGAGAGTCAAGACAGGGTCATACTCTCTGTAGAACTCATTCCCAAAGTTGCCATCCAAGATGTATTCTCACCTAGATGTCCTTGTCAATATCCTTTTAAAGGGACATGGAACCCACAGAATGGTCTATCATCCTTTAAAAAAATGTAATTTTAAACATTTTACATAACTTTTAGACAAAAGAGTTTGTGTGTTGAGAGGTCCATGGTGTTTCATTTAATTAAATTCAGTAACTACTAGTAAGAATGCCAGGAACAACACTTTGTTGAGATATTTTCTTAACCTGTCATTATAACTGAAAATAATGTTAAACTAGCCAATAACCACGGAGGCCAATGAATGTAAATTTTTAAGTGATACTGCACTGTACTATATCTCCCAACCCTTCAGACCCTTTATCTGACATACTTTGTTAACAATTCACAATGGGCCCTATTCTGTTAGAAGCCCGTAAGTAACTCTGATTAGTAATTTAGGTTGCAGGTGTTTTTTTCTTTAAATATCTAGATGTATTCTATTGCCTCAAGCCCTCAATTTACGTCTCACAGCCTCTACACGTAAGCTTTGCGGGTTACGTCACGGGCCACGGTTTTACACGTTCAGGGAATTAAATGTGGCTGCTAGTCTGTAAGACCCAATGTGCATCCTGTCTGTGCCTGTAAGTGTCAATATGCAACCTGTCTGTGCCTGTAAGAGCCAATCTGCAGCCTGTTTGTGTAAGAGCCGATCTGCCACCTGTCTGTGCCTGTAAGAGCCGATCTGCAGCCTGGCTGTATCTGCAGCCTGGGCCTGTAAGTGTCAATATGCCACCTGTCTGTCTCTGTAAGTTCCAATCTGCAGCCTGTCTGTACCTATAAACATTGATCTGAATCCTGTCTGCGTCTGTAAGTGCCAATCTGCAGCTTGTCTGTGCATGTAAGAGCTGATCTGCAGCTTGTCTGTGCCTGTAAGAGACAATGTGCAGCTTGAGAACTATATTCAGGAGCCAAAATCCATCTGACAGTATGATTTAGTAACCCATTAACATGCTAGAATACAATTTTGATGAAATAAGCTGAAACGGCAACTTTTGAGAGGGTAAAAAATGCCTAATTCACCAAATACACATGACAAGGTGGGATACATGAAATAACCTTCACAAATTCCAAAGTAACTAATTTCAAGTATCTATTCTGGGCCCAAACACAATATTTTTTTTATATTTCACAGCTTACGGCCGGTTTCAAGATATGCGGCCGGCCGTAAGAGGAGATCCTTGCGGGGCCGTATAATAGAATCGCGAGTTAACAGAACCCCCGCAAGGAATCGCAGCCTTACGGCCGATTTACGGCCACTAATAGAATGAGGCCCATAGTAATTAAGGTTGAAAAAAGACTTTCAGTCCATCAAGTTCAACCTTTTAAGATCTTCCCTGATCTGCAATATGCAGATTAAATATTAATTACTTAGTTGTTAATTTATTATTAATCAAGTATTTAATTATTATTTTTTTAAATTATTAATCCAGAGGAAGACAAACAGAAAAAAAAAACCCAAGTAAGACAAGGTAATCATATCTATATATCTATATTATAAGGTAATCATATCTCCTCTTAGACACCTTTTTTCTAGAGAAAATAAGTTTAATTTGGTTAGTCTTTCTTCATAACTTAGCCCCTCCATTCCCCTTATTAGTTTTGTTGCCCTCTGTACCTTTTCCAGCTCTAAAACGTCCTTTTTATGAAGTGGTGCCAAAAAATGTACGCAATATTCCAAATGAGGATTTACTAGAGATTTGTATTGGGGCAGAATTATATTTGCTTCCCTTGCTTCTATACTTCTTAATACATGCTAATATTTTATTTGCCTGCTTGGCTTTAAGCACTGTTACCTAGATGGTTCTCCACAAGCACTCCCAAATCCCTTTCAATATCTGATACACCTAGATTTGCTCCTTTAAGATTATTATTTGCATGGCTATTTTTCCTTCCCAGATGCATAACTTTACATTTATTTGTATTAAATTTCATCTGCCATTTAGATGCCCATTGCTCAATTTTATGTAAATCCCTTTGGAGGGAAAGCACATCATTATCTGATTTAATTACCTTGAACAACTTCGTGTCATCAGCGAAAATGGAGACACCACACTCCAATCCTACCTCTAAGTCATTAATAAATATGTTAAAGAGGACCTAATACTGAACCCTGAGGAATCCCACTTACCACATTAGTCCAATCTGAGTATGTTCCATTTACAACAACCCTTTGCTTCCTGTCTTTTAGCCAGCTCTCAATCCATGAGCAGATATTTACTGCAATTCCTGTATCTCTTAGTTTGCACAATAGTCTCCCATGTGGCACTGATACAGTGCCTTTGCAAAAGGCAGAGTTGCCTTGATCCAGGTTCCTACTAACCTCCTCATAGAAACTAATTAGATTTGTTTGACATGACCTATCCCTCATAAATCCATGTTGACTCCTTGGCAGATAGAAATATTTATAACTTTTTATTTTAAATTTCGAACTGTTCCCTTTACCCTGCTTGGCTGTCTCCACCTTCCCCCATCCTTTCCCCATTTATGGCGGGCATAATTACCTAAACTCTCCTCCCGCTCCTCACATACCTTCATTCTAAGGTCTCTCTCCCATTCCTCTCTAACTCCCCTATCTTACTGTTCTGTATGTCCCCTAATCCATTATTTCTATTTCTTTCAGTGCAATTCCCTCTGTTTCAAGGCATGCTACATCTGTGAGATTCTCTGAATATTGTCCTCCCTCCCTTCCCCTCACCCACCCCAACTCAGATTAACAGCCATATTAAATTGCGATTCAGCAAAATTAAAAGGGCTCTATTTAAGCACATAGCATATTTTTTTACAGAAGTTTTTAGTTAGTGAAGACCTTGCTTTTGGATAGAAGTTCACTAACTAAAAACTTCTGTAAAAAAATATGCAATGTGCTTAAATAAAGCTGTTTTAAATTGTCCGAATTGCAATTTAATAAGGCTGTAAATTTTTAGAGCCATGGAAAACACCTGACTTCCTACTTGCAGATATATTATCTCAACACTAGGGGTCAGCCAGCATACTAGTCTTTCACCTCAGATCCCTCCCCTCTCCCTCTAAAATAAAACTCTGTCTATCTTTCACTTGCTTCCTGACCCTTGCAATTCCTTATTTGTTACTCTTCCTCAGTCCTCTGTCCTTTAGGTTGTGAGTAGCGAGTTTCCAGTCTTGTAGGGTGCTTTGGGATAAAGCACTTTCTGCTAAGATTCTAAGCTCAAAACAGGGTCCTTCAACTTTTTAATTTGTTAAACTTGTATTTCCCCCGTTTTTATCCCCTGTACAGCGCTGCTGAATATGTTGGCGCGCTACAAATAAAAGATAATAATAATACACATTACTAGGTGGGATTTGTGTAATAATCTTCATAAATTCCTCAAAAACTAATTTCAAGTACCCGTTCCAGGCCAGAATACAATGTTTTGCAAAATGACCAGAAATAGCAACTTTCCAGAAAGTCAGAGATCCAACATTTACCAGACACACATGACTAGATGGGATTCATGTAATAATCTTTAAAAATCCTATCGAAACTAATTTCAAGTACCTTGTCTGGGCCAGAATACATTAGTGGTGTGGAGCTGCTGTGTAAGCGTGATGAATGTGTGCAGTGTAATAGTGTGCGTGCGTAGTTGTGTACTTCTGCATTGTTTTAAAATGGCGGGTAATGTGTGGTATGCGTCTTAGCGGAATATCCGTAGGTCTTTTGTGGTGTTTTGCGTGTTTAGAGTGCTGTAGCCTCGTTTTCGTTTTGTTCGGCGGCCATTTAAACTGTTGCGTGCCGCGCGATCGGCGGTAAAGTGCTACGCGTTTTGTCAGGGATCACAGCCATTGACATAAACGCCTTTTGTGCTCATGTGTAGGCTGTTTTAAAGTCTTTGGCGCTCCTCGTGTGCCCTGCAATGAGCGTCTTTGCCGCTCATTGCAGCCTTTGTCATTTTTAAAGTCTTGCGAACGGGCCCTGCAATGAGCGCCCTAAGCGCTCGTTCCAGAATCTAATTCCCGCTGTACTTGCGATGAGCGCCTACCGTGCTGATCACAAGGCCTGCAATGAGCGCCTTTGGCACATTGTTAACAGATATGAGATGTGTTTCATAAACTAGGATAATCTTTTAAGCAGTTAAGACCAATATAAACACATTTTTTGTGTATTTTAGTTAAACCACATGGCGCCCTATTCCAATCTATTACATAGGCAATCATGGTGCAAGTTGCTATGAAACTTGCTAACCTATCCTAATTCCTCTAAATTTCAGCTCTGCATGTCTGCACCCCTAAATACCTTAAAATGAGCTGCTTTATCGAGTTATGGTGAACTGTCACATTCAAATGTCCCTTTAAGCCATTCCAATTGCTTCTAAAGGTGCTTCATAAAAGCTACATACTGTGCGTAAGCCTTTTTTTCCTTCCCAATCCTACACATGCTGATGACCACCCGTAGAGGTAGAAAAAGATTCATCATTATAACACTTCAACTGAGTCGGATATAAGGTTTGATTTCTTATATCTGATACAATTAAGGGGTTAACTACATGCACCCTAATACTAAATATACTTGGGGATCCTTAAATGACTTCTGTGGCACCTAACAATTAATCCCTAAAAGACTCCAGCGACACTCAAAATTAATTCCTTTGCCTTAAAGGACCCTAGTGGCATCTAAACATTGACCTAACCTGGTAATAAAACTGTGCCTGATGTCATAGAGGTCTTTTAGTCAGGATTTGAAGGAGGAGGGCTATTTCTAAGGACCAGAAGATGAGGGTCTGCTGTCTTCAAGCAACACTCAAGAGGATGTGAATCTTTAATCAGCACAAATAGTCTGCTTGATCCAAGGTAGACGAGTGAGGGATCAGGGCATTGCTGATCATCACTGGATGGGCATGCAGAGTATGTAAGTATGGATTTTTTCCCTACTTGTAGCAAATTTGGAACCTGCAGACAAACGTAAGGTAATTATGGGCTCGGAATTAAATGAGGGCCATGGTTTCCAAAATCCTGAGGCATATTAGTGTAATCTCATCTAGACACATGTCTGGTGAATTTATTTTTTCTATTACTTGGTAAGTTGCATTTCCAGGACATTTCTGTACACTTTTATTCTGGCCCAGTATGGGTACTTGATACTAGGTTATGTGGACTGTTTAAAGCTTATTACATGAATCCCATAAAGTTATATGTGTCTGGTGAATTTGGGAAGTCACAATTTCAGGTCATTTTATGTAATCTTGTATTCTTACCTGCAACTGGTACTTGAATTTAGTTTCTGTAGAATTTATGAAGCTAATAACATGAATCCTATCTAGTAATGTATATCTGGTGAATTTGGTGAACTGACTCTCTGAAAACTTGTTGGTCATTTTATGAAATATTGTATTCTTACCTGCAACAGGTACTTGAAATTAGTTTCTAAAGAATTAAAAAAAGCTAATTACATGAATACCATCTAGTCATGTGTATCTGGTGAATTTTTGAGTTCTGACTCTCTGAAAAGTTACTGTTCTGGTCAGTTTTACAAAATACTGTATTCTAACTGAAACGGGAACTTGAAATTAGTTTCTATGGAATCTATGAAACTTTTTACATGAATTCCATCTAGTCATGGAATCTCGAGGTTATGGGTAATTTTACTAAATATTGTATACTAAACAGAACAGGCACTTGTAAGTCTTTGCTGTGGAAGTTATGAAGCTAATTACATGAATCCCATCTAGTCATATCTGTTAAATTCTGGAGTTCTGACTCTCGTAAAGTCACCGTTCTAGGTCTTTTTATGAAATGCAGAATGAGTACTTGAAATTAGTTTTGGTAGAATTGATCAAACTTATTACATGAAATCGCAGTCCTGTGTATGTCTGTTGAATTTTTTAGTCATTCCAGGTAATTTTACGAAATATTGTATACTAAACAGAACAGGTACTTGAAATTATTTTTTACTGGAATTTATGAAGCTAATTACATGAATCCCATCTTGTCATGTGTATCTGTTAAATTCTGGAGTTCTGACTCTCTGTATGAATGAGTACTTGAAATTAGTTTTGGTGGAATTTATGAAACATGTTACATGAATCGCATCTAGTCATGTGAATCTGGTGAATTTTGGAGTTTTGACTCTCTGTAAAGTTGCTGTTTTAGATAATTTTACGAAATATTGTATTCTTGCCCAGAACGAGTGCTTGAAATTAGTTTTGGTGGAATTTATGAATGTTATTACACAATTTTTCATCTAGTGATGTATATCTGGTGAATTTTGGAGTTTTGACTCTCTGGAAAGTTGCTAAACCGGGTTATTTTCCAAAATATTGTATTCTGGCTGGGAATGTGTACTTGAAATTAGTTTCTATGGAATTTATGAAGGTATTTACATGAATCCCCTCTAGTCATGTGTATTTGGTAAAAATTGTAGTTCTGACTCTCTGTAAAGTTGCAGTTATGGGTAATTTTATGAAATATTGTAATCTGGCCCAAAATGGGTACTTGAAATTAGTTTCTGTGGAATTTATGAAGCAAATTACATTAATTATTATTATTATTATTATTATCGTTTATTTGTAATGCGACAACATATTCTGTTGCGCTATTATACAGGGTTAAGTTCCAGGCAAAGACGATTACAATATTAACAAGCTGCAAAGGATAGAGGGCCCTGTCTTTGAGCTTAGAATCTAGTGTCCATAGTGCTTCCCAGAAGCACCTTGCAAACTTGCAAACTTACAATCTATCTAGTCATGTGTATCTGGTAAATTTTGGAGTTCTGACTCTGTAAATTCGCCTTTATGGGTAATTTTACAAAATATTGTATTCTGGCCTAGAACGGGTACTTGAAATTAGTTTTTGTGAAATTTATGAACATTATTACCTGAATCCCATGAGTTTCAGGTGAATTTTAGACTCCTGCTTCCTTGGAAAGTCGTTGTTCCAGGTACTTTATGGGTAATTTTACAAAATATTGTATTCTAACCAGAATGTGTACTTGAAATTAGTTTGTGTGGAAATTATGAAGCTATTTACATGAATCCCATCTAGTCATGTGTATCTGGCGAATTTCACAGTTCTGACTCTCTGGAAAGATGCCAGCATGGTTCATTTTAGGAAATACTGTATTCTAACTAGAACGGGTACTTAATTAATTAGTTAATTAATTAATTTTGGATGCATTTATGAACTTATTACCTGAATCCCATGTAGTCATGTGTATCTGGTGAATTTTTCAGTTCTGACAGGAAGGTTCTGATTGGAAAGTTGCTCTTCCTGGTCATTTTATGAAATACTGTATTCTAAACGGAATGGGTACTTGAAATTAGTTTCTTTGGAATTTTTGAAGCCAATTACACAAATCCCATCTAGTCATGTGTGTCTAGTGAATTTTTTATCCATTGCTTTCTGGGAAATTGCCATTCTGGCTTATTTTATGAAAAATTGTATTTTAGCTTGTTAAAGGTTTAATAAAGCATACTATCAGATGGGGTGTGGCTGTAAAATATTGTTTTCAATCACATTGAACACATCCCAATTATTTTAGCATGAATTATTTTTTAAAGAGTGTGTTCCGGCCTGTTTCAACCTGTTCCAGGTGATGTTTTGGTTTTTAAAGGGTTAAAAAAGAATACATTTAATTTATTTTTGTTCTTAAATATTGTTCTCAATAATATCTAACACGTTCCAGTGATACTGATATTGATTTATTTTATAAAGGGCCTGTTCCCACCCGTTCCATTCCCATTCAGCTTTAACACCATTCCAATATGAAGCCTGCCTGTGTCTGTAAGAACCAATCTGCAGCCTGTCTGTGTAAGAGCCAATCTGCAGCCTGTCTGTGCCTGTAAGAGCCAATCTGCAGCCTGTCTGTGTCTGTGAGAGCCGAAATGCAGCCTGTGCCTGTAAGTGCCAATCAACAGCCTGTCTGTGCCTGTAAGTGCCCATCTTCAGCCTGGCTGTGTCTGTAAGTGCCAATCTTCAGCCTCTCTGATTCTGTGAGAGCCGATCTGCAGCCTGTGCCTGTAAGTGTCGATCTGCAGCCTTTCTGTTCCTGTAAGAGCTGATCAGCATCCTGTTTGTACCTGTAAGAGCCAATCTGTAGCCTGTGTCTGTAAGAGCCAATGTGCTGACTGCCTGTGTCTGTAAGTGCCCATCAGCATCCTGTGAATGTAAGTGCTGATCTGCAGCCTGTGTCTGCAAGAGATCCTGTCTGTGCCTATAACTGACAATCTGAAACCTGTCTCTGTAAGAGCTGATCTGCAGCCTACCTGTGTCTGTAAGAGCCAATCTGCAGCCTGTGCCAATCTGCACAATGTATATGTCTGTAAGTGCTGATCTGCAGTCTGTTTGTATCTGTAAGTGTCAAGCTGCAGTCTGTACCTCTAAGTGCCGATCTGCACCCTGTCGGTGCCTGTAAGTGCCAATTTGCAGTCTTACTGTGCCTGTAAGAACCAATCTGCAGCCTGTGTCTGCAAGAGACAATGTGCATCCTGTGCCTGTAAGTGCCAATCTACAGCCTGAAGCAATCTGCATCCTCTCTGTGTCTTTAAGTGCTGATCTAGAGCCTGTCTGTGTCTGTAAAAGCCAAAGTGCAGGCACTCTGTAAGAGCCAATGTGCAACCTGTCTTTGCCTGTAAGAGCTGATCTGCAGCCTGTCTGAGTTTGTAATTACCGATCTGCAGCCTGGCTGTGTCTGTAATTGCCAATCTGCAGCCTGTAAGTGCCAATCTACAGCCTGTATATGCCTGCATGTGCCGGTAAGCATCAATATGCAGCCTGTGTGTGTAAGTACCAATCTGCAGCCTGACTGTGTCTGTAATTGCCAATCTGCAGCCTGTCTGTAGCTATAAGAGCCGATCGAAATCCTGTCTGTGCCTGTAAGAGCCAATCTGCAGCCTGTCTGTGCCTGTAAGTGTCGGTCTGCATCCTCTCTTTGCCTGTAAGAGCCAATCGGCAGCCTGTTTGTATTTGTAAGAGATAATCTGCAGCTTCTGCATGCAAGTGCTGATCTGCAGCCTGCCTGTGTCTGTGGAGCCGATCCCCAGGCAGTATGTGCTTGTATGTGCCTGTAAGAGCAAATCTGCATCCTGTGCCTGTACGTGCCAATCTGCAGCCTGACTGTGTCTGTAATTGCCAATCTGCAGCCTGTCTGTATCGATAAGAGTTGATCAACATCCTGTCTGTGCCTGTAAGAGCCAATCAACAGCCTATCTGTATTGGTAAGAGATAATCTGCAGCTTCTGCATGTAAGTGCCGATCTGCAGCCTGCTTGTGTCTGTGGAGCCGATCGCATCCTGTCTATGCCTGTAAGTGCCGATTTGCAGCCTTCCTGTGTCTGTAAGAGCCAAAGAGCATCCTGTCTGTACCTGTAAATGCCAATCTGCAAACTGTCCATTCCTGTAAGTGCCAATCTGGACCCTGTTTGTGTCTGTAAGAGCAGATCTGCAGCCTGTCTGTAAGAGCCAATGTGCAGCCTTTATGTCCCTGTAAGAGCAAATCTGCATCCGTTCTGTGCCTGTAAGTGCCAACCTGCAGTCTTTGTCTGTAAGAGCCAATCTGCAGCTTGTCTGTGTCTTTAAGAGCCAATCTGCAACCTGCTCCTGTAAGTGCCGATCTGCAGCCTGAGTCTGTAAGTGAAACTGTGCATCCAGTAAGTGCCTAAAAGTACTAATCAATGATTTTATCTATCTTCTAATACAAATACAACAAATGGTACTGCAATATTGTTTCGTGAATGTCTAAATGTACAAATTCAGTAAATTCTTGAAGATGAAGTAGGTAGATATATTGTACTAATTGCAACATGTGACAAACTACTGCTTCAGTTGGGCTTGATAAGAAACTCACCTAGTAGGAACGTCTGGTTTATTGTGAATCCCTAATAGCAGGAACAGAACCAACCAGGCTTACTGCCAACAAAGTACCCAGCAAACCACAGGAACCAATAACCACCTAACAAATGTTACTGATTTTAAAATAATCCAATTCAATAACCTCCAAAATAAGAATTATTAATCCCTCATAATGAAATATTTATGTTTAAACTGACAACAACCTTTATTGATGTGGTCCAATATATAAGCACACTCAGTCCAGGCATGTACCAGCACCACACTTTTCCTAAGGAGGGGGTACGTCCCCCAGATACATTTTAGGAATTTCCTTCCTGCTCTGTGTACTTGGCCGGGGGTCTTTTGATGCCTGTTTATCCAAGAAGGGAAGAGATTCAGGAAGCATGCCATACAGGGAGGGAAATATTATAAACACTCTTTGCAGACAAATAGTCTATGTACCCCCCGCCACACACACACACAACTCTGCTGTCACACAAACAGTTAACCTCTGTACCTGGACCCCCTTTACCCCAGGGACCCTGGTAACACTCTATTAATCTCCCTTGGATAAATGCAGCATTTCAATACAAAACATAACTGGGAATCACCTTTAGATCAATAAATCTACACAATCATACAATAATTCTGATCATCCCCATATTGTGGTTACTGACCTGGCTTCCACAAAGCACACAATAAGAATTTAGCTGCCACAGTTCAAGTGTAGAGGCTGGGAGGGCAGGGTCATGAGCCTAAACGAAGAAAGAATAGCCATAGTCCATGTTAATCCAGGGCACCACAAAGCCTTTGGGCCCCTGGACATCACACAATAGTGAATGGATCTGATTATATTTTTGTAATAATATATGTCACTATCATTAAATCTATCATAGATGTTTTACACATTTTAGAATTAAAGCATAAAGGTCTTTAATTTTTAATTAATAATATTGCAGATACATGTAATATTAGCAAAAAATCATATTTTTGATATTGGAATAAAAATGCATATGTTTTTCAAAAAGCTTTGGATAGATTAATACTAATCTATCCATTTTACATTCATATAATGTGTACAGCCCCACATAAACCAATTTTAAAAGTTGATTATATG
The DNA here is from genome assembly GCA_027410445.1 of Discoglossus pictus. Taxonomy (NCBI): domain Eukaryota; kingdom Metazoa; phylum Chordata; class Amphibia; order Anura; family Alytidae; genus Discoglossus; species Discoglossus pictus. The sequence continues at coordinate 52,972,949 of CM050174.1, forward strand.
TATTATACAATAATTTAATAAATCATTACAATTAAATGTGATATAGAGTATTGTTCATGGTCTGACCATGCTATTATATATACATAGTTACATAGTTACATAGGGCCTCATTCAAATGCGATTTGGCCAATTGAATACGGCTCTATAGAAGCACAGAGCATATTTTTTTACAGAAGTTTTTAGTTAGTGATGACCTTGATTTTGGATCAAAGTTCACTAACTAAAAACTTATGTAAAAAAAATTTGCTATGTGCTTATACAGAGCCCTATTCAATTGGCCAAATCGCATTTCAATGAGGCCCATAGTATTTAAGGTTGAAAAAAGACTTTCAGTCCATCAAGTTCAACCTTTTAATATCTCCTCTGATCTGCAATATGCGGATTAACTATTAATTAATTAGTTGTATATAAACAAAACAAAAAAAATCAATTCCCTCCTGATCCCAGACAACGGTGACCAGACTTCACCCTGGATCAATACTGCCTCTCTAATTATCCATGATAACCCTGAATTCCCTTTTCAATTAGAAATAAATCCAGTCCCCTTTTAAAGTTATCTATCGAATCCGCTGTCCCCACCTCCTCTGGCAGAGAATTCCACAGATTAACCACCCTTACTGTGAAGAAACATTTTCTTTCTTTAAGGTGGAATCTTTTTACTTCTAACCTCAAGGGATGTCCTCTTGTCAGTTGAAAACCTCTTGGCATAAAAAGCTCCCTTGACAAATCTTTATACTGACCCTGGATGTATTTATATAAGGTAATCATATCTCCTCTTAGACGCCTTTTTTCTAGAGAAAATAAGTTTAATTTGGTTAGTCTTTCTTCATAACTTAGCCCCTCCATTCCCCTTATTAGTTTTGTTGCCCTCCTCTGTACCATTTCCAGCTCTAAAATGTCCTTTTTATGAAGTGGTGTCCAAAATTGTACTCCATTTTCCAAATGAGGGCGTACTAGAGATTTGTATAGTGGCAGAATTATATTTGCTTCCCTGGCTTCTATACCCTTCTTAATACATGCTAATATGTTATTTGCCTTTGCAGGTGCTGCTTGGCTTTGAGCACTGTTACCTAGGTGGTTGTCCACAAGCACTCCCAAATCCCTTTCAATATCTGATACACCTCCATTAAGATTATAAATTGCATGGCTATTTTTCCTTCCCAGATGCATAACTTTACATTTATTCGTATTAAATCTCATCTGCCATTTAGATGCCCATTCCTCAATTTTATGTAAATCCCTTTGGAGGGAAAGCACATCACTATCTGCTTTAATTACCTTGCACAACTTCGTGTCATCAGCGAAAATGGAGAACCCACACTCCAATCCTACCTCTAAGTCATTAATAAAGATGTTAAAAAGGAGAGGACCTAATACTGAACCCTGACGAACCCCACTTACCACATGAGTCCAATCGGAGTATGTTCCATTTACAAGAGCCCTTTGCTTCCTGTCTTTTAGCCAGCTCTCAATCCATGAGCAGATATTTACTGCAACTCCTGTATCTCTTAGTTTGCACAATAGTCTCCCATGTGGCACTGTATCAAAAGCCTTTGCAAAATCCAAAAAGACTACATCCACTGGGTTGCCTTGATCCAGGTTCCTACTAACCTCCTCATAGAAAGTAATTAGATTTGTTTGACATGACCTATCCCTCATAAATCCATGTTGACTCCAACTTATAATCCTGTTCAAATAGACATATTCTTGTATATTATCCCTTATTAACCCTTCTAATAGCTTCCCCACTACAGAAGTGAGGCTCACTGGTCTATAATTCCCCGGATTTGCTCTTGCTCCCTTTTTAAATATAGGTATCACATCAGCTTTTCTCCAGCCATCTGGTAGAGACCCTATGTTGAATCTTGAAAAATTAAATATAATGGTTAGGCTATTACAGAACCCAGTTCCCTTAGTACTCTTGGATGTATTCCATCAGGTATACCGGGGCTTTATTAACATTTATTTTTTCCAACTTCTTTTGGATTACTTCCTGTGTTAACCAATTATTTGGCAAAGGCAGTGTAGCCCCATTATGTTGCCGTGTCCCAACCACTGGTACCTCCCTTGTGTATACCGAAGAAAAGAACCTATCTAGCTCATCTGCCTTTTCTTGGTCACTAATTATCAGATGGCCTTTTTCACATTGTAATGTTCCTATAGCTTCCTTCTTCACATTCTTCCCGTTAATATACTTAAAAAATATTTTAGGGTTAGTCTTACTATATTTTGCAATTAATTTTTCATTTTCTATTTTAGCCAGTCTAATCGCCCTTTTGCAAGCCTTGTTGATTTCCTTGTATTCCTTTAAAGCACTCTCTGTCCCCTCTTGTTTATATAATTTAAATGCCTGTTTTTTACTCCATATCTTGATCTTTAAATCATTGTTAAGCCACATTGGATGGGATTTACTCCTTTTACTTTTATTCCCACACGGTATATGCCGATGTGTATGTACATTTACTAAGGATTTAAATGTTGTCCACTTGTGGTCAGTGTTTTTACCTGCCAGTTCTCTGTCCCAGTCTATACTTTGTATTGCTTTATATACATTGGCCTTTAAATAAAACATCCTTCACTGAAAAAAAAATTGTATGTATGGTTTTAGCTAGCACTTAAAGCTGAAGAAAACCAGCAAAATTGAAACATTGCAATGTAAAACAAGCTTTCTGATAATTAGTGACCAGGAAAAGGCTGATGAGCTAAATAGGTGCTTTGCTTCAGTACACACAAAGGAGGTACCAGTAGTTGGGATACAGTAATAAAATGATGCCATACCACCTTCATCAAATAATTGGTTAACGCAGAAAGAAATCCAAAAGAGATTGGAAAAAAAAACGTGTTAATAAAGCCCCAGGTCCTGATATAATACATCCAAAGGCACTGAGGTAACTGGGATCTGTAATGGCCAAACGATTATATCTAATTTTTCAAGATTCACTCACTACAGAGTGTCTACCAGAAGACTGGAAAAAAGCAGAGGCGATACCTATATTTATGAAGGAAGTAAGAAAAAATCCAGGATCTTATAGACCTGTAAGCCTCACTTCTGTAGTGGGAAAGCTTTTAGAATGGTTAATAAGGGATAATATACAAGAATATGTCTATTTAAACAATATTATAAGTAGAAGTCAACAAGTCAAATAAACCTGATTACCGTATATACTCGAGTATAAGCCGACCCGAGTATAAGCCGAGGCACCTATTTTACCACAGAATATTGGGTAAAATGAGTTACTCGAGTATTAGTCGAGGGTGGGAAATGTGCTGCCCCCTGTGTCCCTCTTGTGCCCTTGTGTGTCCCCCCTCTCTCTCCCGTGTCTCTTTTCCCCTCTACCTTCCCTCTGTCTCTTCCCCCCTCTCCCTTTCCTGTGTCTCTTCTCCCCTCCCTTATCACCCTCCTCAACCCCCCTCCTCATTCTCAACCTCCCTCCTCAACCGCACTCCTCATCCTCAATCTCCCTCCTCAACCCCCTCATCCTCAACCCCCCCTAAACCCCCTCCTCAACCACAACCCCCCTCTTCATTCTCAACCCCCTCCTCATCCTCAACCTCCCTCCTCAACCCCCTCATCCTCAACCCCCTTCTCAACCCCCCCCATCCTCAACCCCCTCCTCAAACCCCCTCCTCATCCTCAACCCCCTCCTCAACCCCCCTCCTCATCCTCAACCTCCCTCCTCATCCTCCCTCCTCATCCTCAACCTCCCTTCTCAACCCCCTCATCCTCAACCCCCCATCCTCAACCCCCTCCTCATCCTCAACCTCCCTCCTCATCCTCCCTCCTCACCCCCCCATCCTCAACCCCCTCCTCAACCTCAACCCCCCTCATCAACCTCCCTCCTCAACCCCCCCTCAACCTCCCTCCTCAACCCCCCATCCTCATCCTCCCTCCTCAACCCCCCCCCCCTCAACCTCCCTCCTCAACCCCCCATCCTCATCCTCCCTCCTCAACCCCCCATCCTCATCCTCAACCCCCTCCTCAACCTCCCTCCTCAACCTCAACCACCCCCTCAACCGCCCTCCTCAACCACCCTCCTCATTCTAAACCCCCCTAAATACCTCCCCCTCTCCCCTCACTTACCTGCTTCTGCTCCGGCCTCCACTCCTTCTTGACCTGGCGCCCATGTGACGTCACATGCACGCTGGGTCAAGAAGGAGCGCAGGCCGGAGCAGAAGCAGGTAAGTGAAGGTAAAGGGAGAGGGGGAGGTATTTAGGGGGGTTTAGAATGAGGAGGGGTTGAGGATGAGGAGGGGGGAGGGAAAGAGACACAGGGGGGTTAGAGAGACACAGGGGGGTAGAGAGACACGGGGGGGTTAGAGAGACACGGGGGGTTTAGAGAGACACGGGGGCGTTATTAGAGAGACACGGGGGAGGGTTAGAGAGACACGGGCGGAGAGTGACTTGAGTATAAGCCGAGGGGGCCCTTTTTAGCCTTAAAAAAAGGGCTGAAAAACTCGGCTTATACTCAAGTCTATACAGTATTTTCTATGAGGCGGTTAGTATGAACTTTGATCAAGGCAACTCCTTGGATTTAGTCTTTTGGGATTTTGCAAAGGCTTTTGATACGGTGCTACATGGAAGACTATTGTGCAAACCAAGGGATGCAGTAAAATACTGCTCATGGATTGAGACCTGGCTAAAAGACAGGAAAAAAAGGGTTGTTGTTATTGGAACTTACTCAGATTGGACTAATGTGTTAAGTGAGGTTCCTCACGGTTCAGTATTAGGTCCTCTCCTTTTTAACATATTTATTAATGACTTAGATGTAGGATTGGAAAGTATTGTCTCCATTTTTGCTGATGACACAAAGTTGTGCAAGGTAATTACATCAGATAATGATGTACTTTACCTCCAAAGGGATTTACATAAATTAGAGAAATGGGCGATGAGACTTAATACAAATAAATGTAAAGTTATGCACCTGCACCTGGGAAGGAAAAATAGTCATGCAATGTATAATCTTAGTAGAACAAATCTAATGATATCAGATATTGAAAGGGATTTAAAAGTGCTTGTGGACAACCTAGGTAGCAGTGCTCAATGTCAAGCAGCAGCTGCAAAGGCAAGTAAAATATTATCATGTATTAAGAAGGGTATAGAAGCCAGGGAAGCATATATAATTCTGCAAATCCCTAGTACACCTTCATTTGGGATATGGAATACAATTTTGGGCACATTTTAGAGCTGAAAAAAGTACACAGACGGGTAACAAAACGAATAAGTGGAATGGAGGGGCTAAGTTATGAAGAAAGATTAACCAAATTAAATGTATTCTCTCTAGAAAAAAGGCATAGAAGAGGAGATATGATTACCTTATATAAATATATCCAGGAACAAAGCAACAAAATCAGAGGTGCTCATCAGTGAGAGTCAGACACAAATGAAGGACAGAACAACAACAAGACACAGAGGAAGATATGGACTCACCTGGGCTCTGCAGCTGCTTCTGTCTGGTATAGGCCGGGGTTGTGACAAACAGGTCACAAGCTTGGTGTGAAGACCATAAGAGTATTGAGAAAACTGAAGCTCTACACGCAGCTCCCTCTATCTGCATGCAATGTGAACTAAGAGTTATTTTTTTTCAATAAACTTTATTGAGATTGCACCATGTATTCACTTCCAGGGGGACTGGGAGAGGTGCTGTCCCTGTAGGATTCGGGACTTTTCCCTCATGGCCATTCTGATTGGGTGATGCTGCTTTTTGAAATTTGAAGTGGCAGCAGCTATTAAACAAAAAAGAATATTGAACATGATAAAATTATTAAATTTTTATTATATAAATTATACAATTAAGTAAGTGATGAGCGGATTAAGTCAGTATATTAATTTTGTTAAGGCAGTTTCCCATTTGCCCCTATGCACCAGCCGCCCCTGATGATAACCCACTCTGAGAGCAATCTCTTTTAGCTCACTTGTGCCCTTCACAGGGTAAAATATCCTGTAGTATATCAGTCAAAAGAGTGACCCAGCCCCAAAACGTACATCTGGGGTTTGCTGTTTCTTCTGTTCAGGGTAAAATTGCCTGGTATTTCGGGGCTGGGTCACTCTAGTGAGTGGGACCAGATTGATATTCATAGAACTAACCTATTAAAGTTAGTTTGTTCTCTAATTCAGCATCTCTAACTTTGTTTTTTGTTTATGCAAATTACCTTTAGGGATTAGTCTCCCTAAGGGTGATGGGGAACTCCAGACGTGGACCTCTTGCTCTCTGTGTCTTAGGGAGTCCAGCTACACCTCCCTGACGAGGCCCAATGAAGGCCGAAACATACATCTGGGGTTTGCTGTTTCTCCTGTTCAGGGTAGAATTGCCTGGTATTTCGGGGCTGGATCACTCTACTGAGTGGCACCATACTGATATACTACAGGATATTTCTCCCTGTGAAGGCCACACGTGAGCTAAAAGAGGTTGCTCTCAGAGTGGGTTATCATGTCCATAGAACTAACCTATTAAAGTTAGTTTGTTCTCTGATTTAGCACCTCTAACTTTGTTTTTTGTTTTAAATATATCCAGGGCCAATACAAGGCTTTGTCAAGTGTATTCAACCTTAAAGAAAGCAAAGGGTTCTTCACAGCTTACTGGTTAATCTGTGGAAATTCTCTACCAATGGAGGTGGTGACAGCAGATTCGATAGGCAACTTAAAAAAAGATTGGATATATTTTTGAGTAAAAAGGGTATTAAGTGTTATCCTGGATAATTAGAGAGGGAGTATTGATCCAGGGAAGAGTCAGTTTGCCAGTATCTGGGGATAGGAAGGATTTTTTTTTCCTTTTGAGAAAATTGGGAATGTTTCAAAGTTGTTTTTTTTCTGTTTGCCTTCCTCTGGATTAATGAAAAACTAATCAGCATACTGCAGATCAGATAGATCTAAAAAAGGTTGAACTTGATGGACTAAAGTATTTTTTCAACCTTAATTACTATGTAATTATTTAAGGATTTACAGCCACTACTAACAGAGGACACATAATTGAAACATGTATTCCCCATACCTACCATTCTTGCTTTTAGACAGCCACCAAATTTAAGACATTTGTGAACAGAAGATTGGCCAATGAGCAGCATAACAAAAAAATGGCACCAAACCTTGCATTAAAAATTCACTGCAAACTATGTCAAAATATCTCCAAAGAGGACACGCATCATAACGAGAACTATAACACCATACAATGCAGTTTACATAATACAATGTACTGTATGTGAATCAGGACAGTTACTGTACTCCAGTTGGGCACAATTTCCCCTAGAGGAATCACTCCATCCAAAACCTGAAAGTCAAAATACTCTGAGGAAATTTCAAAACTATCCAACAGAGGAAAACTTTCCATTTGAAAATGATTATTTTTTTTTATAATACAAAGGACACTGGGCTTAATATTGATTTATGTTTTCTTTCCCACTATCAACATGTTTTATAATTCACATTCAACAGGCCTCCCCTGTTCAATTGCTGTTTTTCTAATCCACAAACAGTGGGGAAATTTATGGCTCTAAATTATGCCTCTGCTGTGTTCTAAAACCTGATCTATGGAATCACATACTGACCTAGATTACTGGATACACACGGCTTCCTCACTCTTTTTATACATACATACCGTATTGGTCCGAATATAAGCCGCACCCGCATATAAGCCGCACCCATAAAAGTTCAAGGGGAAAAAATAGAAAAAAGATAGTACTCAAATATAAGCCGCACCCATAAAATTGGAGAGAAAAAGACTCTCAAAGTGATCAGCCATTGCAAGAAACAGGCTTTTTTTGCAGGTTACAGGCTTTACAGGATGTTAGAATCACTAAAACTGTAAATCGCTATTCAATACCGCAGTCTAAAGCACGAAAATCGGCACCCTTAGCTCGCAATCGCGCAAATCAGCAGTAATTTTGCATTCACGAATAGAAGTCGCACGCATTACAAGCAAAGTTCGCAAATCGGCAATGATTTTTTGACGGTCGCGAATATAAGCCGCACCCTAACTCGCAAGCTCAAAAATCAGAAAAAAGGTGCGGCTTATATGTGGACCAATACGGTATATATATATATATATATATATATATATATATATATATATAAATAATTAAGGGTTACAATAAAATACCCAGTGAACATCTATTAAACAAGTAACTACTAGTGACCACATACCATGCAGCTTAAGAGAAAATACATAAAATAAACAAAGATTTACAACCACTACTAGGTGAGGATGCATAATTAAAAATTATATTCTCCATACATCCTGTCCTTGAATTTAACAACATATCATGCAATTTGAGATGACACAAATATTACAATGTATTGATTTAATAAATTGTATTGAGTTCAATGATGAATTTATGGACGAGTATATGCTTCGTTGTAGAATAGCACTTATTGGGGTTACATAGTTACATAGGCCCTTATTCAATTGCGATTTGGCCAATAGAATAAGGTTTTAAATAAGCACATAGCATATATTTTTTAAATAAGTTTTTAGTTAGTAAGCATCTATCCAAAAGCAAGGTTTTCACTAACTAAAAACTTCTTTAAAAAAAAAATGCTATGTGCTTATTTAGAGCCTTATTCAATTGGCCAAATAGTAATTAAGGTAAATAGTAAACATCAACAGTAAACAACACCATGAAAGAAAATCTGTAAGCTTTGATATATAGATAGATTACAATAGAAAATCCATGAACCATATACAAAACCATTAAGGTGATAACAACACAATTTGCAACGTTCTAGGTTCAGTTATGACAAGATAGCAATTAGAGTGTAGGAATCTTATTAAGGCATATTTGGTATCCAGAGATAAAGCAAGCTATTATTTGGTTGTTGGTCTTACATCAGAATTGGTTACATTTAATTTAATTTATCAAATCGGTCAGTTCAATCAACAATGATGTAAGACAGTTTTGTTGATTGTGTGATACAAGATTATATATGTTGAGTACTGCTAAGTGTGGTTCGTTGTGTGGATGTTATAATAACAGAGTTAAATGGTTACATTATTGAATAAAGTCAATCAGTCTATTCTAGAGAATATGGGCACAGAATAAAGAATGAAGATGCTAATTAGTCTGGGTTTGTTACCACTCCCAAAAGGGTAACAGACGGATTGTGATATATAGGGCTAATTTTAACTCTACTACAAATTAGCTAGTTATAACTATTTTATACATACCATATATAGAATTTCATGATAACACCTGTCATTTGAGATCCCTTCTCACAGAAGTACTCCCTCTTTGTGTGATTGAATTGTTAGAAAGAGTATTGGAGGTAGAATAGAATTTTATATAGTCAGATATAGTAATATATCTTAAGGAAGATTTGAAGGGGGCATACGTTTATGCCAAAGATGATAGTTTGTCCGCAGACAGGACCATCAGATAAGATAAAATGGTATAGAATAGGGCTCAAGCAATGTCAGGAAAGACCCCGGGGAAACAGCAAAAGACCCAGAATATTCTCTCTCTGCTTTAGATAACTATTTCTTCCTCTTCGTCTCAAGGTTAGTTTCCACCAATTCTAAATAGTTACTCCCCATGTGTATGTATATGAATAAATTAGAATATATTATAAAAATATTGTGAATGTCTGTTTCTAGCCACTTGGGAGCGCTCTGGTCATAATAATATGTTATGACCTTGATATTAATTATGTGCCAAATTATTTCTGGGAGACTAGGCTACTATTGCACCATAGCTATCCACCTGCTTGAATACATGTGAAAGAGACAATGGAGAATTGACATAAACTGTGAATATCTTATAACACACTATCTTAGACCTTCACAGTGTATCATCTGAGCCTTTCTTACCCATGAGAAAATATTTGTAATTTGGCCTAGCCAATTCTTGACTTGATTTGTGTAATAAACTCAGACATTTGATTGAACAAGAAAAAAAATATTTAACCCCTTCACAAGTTAGAGAGGCATACTGTAAGTGTTAGTGTACACAATGGTAAATAGTAAGTGGCAAAGGACAACCATATAATGTAAATAATAGATAGGTGTGGCATCCTTTTACCCTCAAAATGCACAATAAATCACCAAACCGGAAACAAAAACTTGTCAGCAGAAGTTTGGCCAATGAACAGCTGAACAGATTTATAACATCAGGGGATTATAGTCATATGCATAATCTAATGTGGTATATATAAAGTACTGTATCTGATACATACTTTTATATTGGGGAACCAGAAAAAAACTGTTGATATAATATCTCCTTTTTACTCCACTATTTAAACAATGAATTTCAAAAACATCCAGGAGAGAAAAACATTGGAATTAAAGACGATGACATTCAACAACAAAAATAAAGGACTTAACATAAAATTGGGTTTTCTGGCACAGCACATTATGAAAATTTCTTGCGATTCTGCCTTGTGTTTTTTTGTTTCACTAAATTGGGCTTGTCACTTAATGAAGAGTTTGTCCAGTGGGAATGGTATCACTATAAACTGCAATACTCCGATTTTCATGTATATATTTATACTAGAGAATTGCCCGTCAAAAAATGACAGCAATTAAATTGTAAGGTAGTTAATGCTGTTTGGTGTATAATAATGAAATATATGATACATTAATAAATGAATCTACTGTACGTATTTTGAAGCATTGTGTTGAAGAGCTGCAATCTGTTTTGATGTTGCTGCAGCATTAGTGGTATGGAGCTGCTGTGTAAGCGTGATAAATGTGTGCAGTGTAAAAGTGTGCGTGTGCGAGACCAAACCGTTAGCGTAGTTGTGTACTTCCGCATTGTCGTAAAATGGCGGGTAATGTGTGGTATGCGTCTTAGCGGAATATCCGTAGGTCTTTTGTGGTGTTTTGCGAGTTTCTTGTGGTGTTTTGCGTGTTTAGAGTGCTGTAGCCTCGTTTTCGTTTTGTTCAGCGGACATTTTTTCTCTCGCTTAGAGAATTTTTTAGTGTCTAAACTCTTTTGTTTTGAGTTAAATGAAGGTGTAAGTTGCTTTTTTGAGGTCCTGGATGCTCCCTCTTACTGTAGGTAAGCTTTTTATGTATGTGCTGTGTGTATTTATTGTGTTTTAAATTTTTTCCTGTTCGCGGGTTGTGACCGATTTTTGCAAGGTCGTAATGAGTAGTAACGTGTGTCGTGTGTTGTTTGCGTTGCGAGGTAAACTTTGCGAGGGTCGCAGTTAGTGTGTCGTGTTGTTTGCGTTGCGACGTCAAGTTTGCGAGGGTCGAAGTTGCTGTGTCGTGTTGTTTGCGTTACAACGTAAAGTTTGTGAGGGTCGCAGTTGCTGGCAAGGAGCACCATCTAAACCAAATAAGTTTATCTTGGTCTCATCGGACCACAGGACATGGTTCCAGTAATCCATGTCCTTAGTCTGCTTGTCTTCAGCAAACTGTTTGCAGGCTTTCTTGTGCATCATCTTTAGAAGAGGCTTCCTTCTGGGACAACAGCCATGCAGTCCAATTTGATGCAGTGTGCGGCATATTGTCTGAGCACTGAGAGGCTGACCCCCCACCCCTTTAACCTCTGCAGCAATTCTGGCAGCACTCATACGTCTATTCCCAAAGACAACCACTGGATATGACGCTAAGCACATGCACTCAACTTCTTTGGTCGGCCATGGCAAGGCCTGTTCTGAGTGGAACCTGTCCTGTGAAATCGCTATATGGTCTTGGCAATCTTCTTATAGCCTAGGCCATCTTCTTATAGTCTAGGCCATCTTTATGTAGAGCAACAACTTAGGGGTGTACTCACTTTTGTTGCCAACGTTTAAGACATTAATGGACAGTGTGTTGAGTTATTTTGAGGGGACAGCAAATTTACATTGTTATACAGGCTGCACACTTACTACTTTACATTGTAGCACAGTGTCATTTCTTCAGTATTGTCACATGAAAAGGTATAATAAAATAACTACAAACATGTGTGGGGTGTACTCACTTTTGTGAGATACTGTGTATATATATATGTATACATAATATGTGTGTGAATGATTCTCCCAGTACAGGTATACACTGCTTCATGTTTCCCCTTTTAATGCTATTTTGCTATAATGCTGTTTTGGTACGAAATTCCATTTTTAACGCCCTGCCTTGCTATAATACTGTTTTTGCCTGCCAAACCCCTTTTGACGCTCTGATTTGCTATAACACTGTTTTTTTCTCTAAAAGAAACACAGAATCCAGGATGTGTCAGAAGCTTCAATATCACGAATTTAAAGTTTATATTTCTGCTAATGTTCAGTTTGTGTTAGTGTTATGTTTGCTGTTTCTTTGAAGTTCATATAAAACAAACAAAAAATAATTTCAGTTGCAATTGGGTATTTTTTGTTCATGTGTTCCCCTATCCCTATTTACTCTATGTTAAAAGTACACTGTTTAGCACTGCTTTGCTTAGCACTCCAACTGCCATGAATTCATGAATAGTGTTAACAGAGATATAGTTGTATATATTTCTTCCATGATATTCCCAATCTCTCTATGTCACTGTTTAGATTCAAACTGACAGATCCATGTTTTCATGGATCATTATTGCTCTAACTAAAATGTGTGTTCAAATGTTTGTTCTGTGGATTACTGCTGAATATTAAAGGTTTAAACTAAATAATGTTTTGTGTGCAGTGATTAGAGGCAGGTCAAAGATGGAGTGATTGTGCCTTGATAAAGTTATATCTTTGTATGTCTAGTGTGTGATCTGATTGCATATTTGCTGTGGATTACTGATGAATACTACAGCTGTAAACTAAAGGTTCAGAATCTCATTTAAACAAGAGAGAGCTAGCGAACAGTTCTAAGGTATGTGCAGTTCAAAGAAAAGAGAGGTTAAATTATAGTCTAAAAACGTAAAAGCGAAGAAAGGATAAGGGGAAGGGGGACTTTTGTTGTTTCGTCTTATTATGTATAGAAAAACAATCTTTACAAATATGTTGATTTGTTTTCACACTGTATTTTTGCAATTAGTAATCATGTGTCAGTCCAGTGGCAACCTTACTCAGTGTACATCCTGCCACATATGTGCACTGCTGGAATAGCTGATCCAGGGTCTATACCTCTGTGACAGGTGTGAGCATGTTTAGAAGAGTATTCAAAGAAATAACAAGGTATGCTGATCACACAATGACTTGACAGTCTGAATAAAGTACCTATAATGGTAACTTGTTTCCTAAATTGGATACATCCAGAACGTTTGGTATCCAGCTGAATAGGAGAAAGAAAAAGGGGAATACTAGTACTAGTAGTGTCAAAATATATAGAACAATGAAAGAAAAGAAGCACTAGAGATTTAATCCCCAAAACTCACATACTGAGATAACTAGAACAGACAATTGTCCATAGGGGCACAAATACATAAAAACATCACTTTATTGATATATTAGATAAAACTATATTTCTATAAAAAGCAACCACGATGAATAAAACACTATATACAAACTGAAGAGTCCACCCTGACTCTAGGTGGGCACACCCATCCAAAATTATCACCTTAAGCCCATGGAACGTAAAGTGCACTCTGTATATCAAGGTATAGGTGTACCCTATAGTATTAGGTGGAGTTCCCTAGAGATAACATTACAAATAAGTGTACTTTGAGAGCCCACCAATTACCCTCTATCTGAAACTGGGTGTGCACACCATGGAGAGTAAAATTCTAACTCCCTACAATATATGCCTTGAAGAAAAGATAGACGCAAAAAGCTTACTATTTAAAGGGCAGTAATTAGTCAAAGAGCTCACAATAACGGGTATCACATAGGCCACAAACCTCCAATGGACTTGAGTATTACTGACCTCTTGTTTAAATGAGCCGGATGTCTAGACCACCTTCTATCCCCTATAAACCAGGTACCCTCTACTAGATCCCTATGTTGCCAAATGGGAAAATCCTGAAATCCTAAAACAATATCAGGAAAAATAACACTACACTAATAGTGGAAAGCCCACTTGTTGCCCTCTTGACTGGGTTACAAAAATTACCAAAAGGGAAATATCTCACTCCCTACAGCTGGTACCTGTTCAGTATAGCACAAATATAGTTCCCTTAGGAAAAGATTATATATAGTGTGACCGTTTGCCCCCTAGAGGATGGTGCCAAGTAAAGAAGTTTAAAGAGTTCTTGACAGGAGTGATGTAGTTAACTCCTGAAGAACTCCTAATTGGTGAAAGTGCAGTTTCACTTTAAAGCCTGGGAAGCAGACATGGAAGGGGGTGGCTGATTAGGCTCAGGCCTAGGTTGTGTGCTGCTGTGAGCAGCCAGAGCATGCCTCAGAGAGGAGCTTGCTGGCTGATCCTGTGTGGATCTGCATACTGGACTTTAAAAGCAAAACCTGAATGAGAAAATCTTGTTTTACTGTGGCTGCCAGTTTTGGATGACAGAAAGAAGTGTGTGCTGTTTTGAAGTCGCTGGACTAACAGAGCGGTCAGAGCAACTACACAGTCAGGAGGTGAAGCTACAAAAGCACCAAGTAAGTGAATGACAGACTGAGGAGGATTCCCAGGCAGAGTAGCCTAAAAAGAGACAAGGTCTATGCCAGTGAGGAGTCTGGGAGTTGCAGCTAACAAGAGAACGCTGTCATCTGGTTGGACTGCTATAAGAGGAGATTGTGTGAAAGTTTGCTCACACAGATACCAAAGTAAAGCTGCTGTTGGAGCAAAGCCAGCCCTGCAGGCTCATTGTGGAGATACTGGTGTCAAGTACCTGTTGTATACCAGTCTTGAGAGAGCTGTGCTACAGACTGAAGCATATGGGAGAGACGGTGGTCCCTACGCTTCATCCGCTGTTACTATTTAAAGACGGGGAAAAGACTGCTGATAAAACAGAGACTATTTGGTGCCCTGGCCACAAGGTTGCACTATAAGAGACTGTTTGTATCCCGGCCACAAGGTGGCACTATTCCTAATATCAGAGACTATTGTAACTGACCCACCAGAACTTCTGCTGGAAGTAACAACTGGATTAAATTTGTTTTCTTTATGAATTATATTTTCTCCAGAGCAGAGAAGCTGCCCGGTTGTAGTCAGGGTGTTCCTGTATGTTAAGTAAGAACGTATATGTAGATTTTTATTTTCATTTTTTCTACTTCTAATCCTTGTTTATGAGCCCTACTAATAAACAAGTCTTCTGCATCATAAATCTGTATTACGGAACCTTTTGTCATAAAGAATTCCTGTGGTAAACTGCCATCCTTGTCACAATAGGTAATGTGGCTCCAATCCGATGTAGTGATCCCAATCAGTATGTTCCCCTGCTAACACTAGTCAATGCTGCAGATATATACTCATACACTGCCCAAGTTACTTAACACAAAATATTTCAGAGTGCACTGATAATACCAAATAAATCACATAGCCAATTGAAAAGAATTTGTAACTCTCATCTGAGAGACATTGACCTATCTGTGTCCCTCATGTATGAATCTCTGCCAGTGTGTCCTCCACAGATAGTCAGTCAGACTCTCCAGAACGCCAAATCTAGCCATGAGAGCATGTTGCCTCTCTTGAAGCTCAAATTGGAGAACTGGAGGAGATTTGAAGAACTTGGTTATATCACTCCACTGGAGAGGAAGTTGGTGCTTGCTGAGCACAGTTTGAATGGAGGGTAGTGTTCTGGCTAGTGAGGATATTGAGAGAGGTGGCTGAGTTACAGGTAAAAGAGGAAGCAGAGGTAACAGGAGGAGGAGGCCGGCCAGTTCTGAGTTGGCAAATATTGAGTGAAATTGTTGGGGATGTCCATTCAGAAATGACTATGCCAGATAGAGCTGTTCCCTCTAACAACTGGGAGAACAGTTCTACCAGAGGAGAGGGAGGGCAGAATAAGAAGAGCAACAGACAGGTTTTGGTTGTAAGGAACTCTATTATTATGAAGATTATGAAGATAAATAAGAAGATTTGCCACCCAGATCCCAGCAATCAAACAGTTTGCTGTCTCCTGGGTGCTCGAAACTGTAGACTCAATGCAACATAAAATGTAAGCTTGCAAATACATGAAGCTTGCCATGGAAAATGGGTGAGTTAGAATTATTAGCAGCAAACAAGGCATTACTTAAACATGGTGGGATTACTCTTGTGACTTGACTTTTAATTTGGATATAAATGGTCAACAAAATCTCTTAATTTAAAAGGGCAGATCTTAATGGTCTAAGTGCAGCAATACAATGTATAGACTGGGACAAAAAACTAACAGGTAAAAATACTGAACCTAAATGGACAACAATCAAATCTTTACTAAATGTACATACCATGTTGAAATAAAAAGTAAAAGAGTAAATAACAGTAAATCACATCCCATGTGGCTTAACAATGATTTAAAGACCATGCTACAGAGTAAAAAAGAGTCACTTTAATTATACAAGAACGAGGGAACAGAGACTGCTTTATGTGAAAACAAGGAAATCAACAAGGTTTGCAAAAAATTGTAAAATTAATTGCAAAAGAGAGTAAGACTAACCCTAATTTTAAAAATTATATATGTTAATGGGAAGAAGGCCAGGAAGGAAGCTATAGGAACATTACAATGTGAGACAGGCTGTGTGATAAATAGTGACCAAGAAAAGGCAGATGAGCTAAATAGGTTATTTTATTCAGTATACACAAGGGATGTGCCAGTGGTTGCTTTTTGAAGGGTTAGTAAAGGATAGCATACATGAATATGTCTGTTTGAAAAAGATTATAAGTAGGAGTCAACATGAATTTATGAGGGATAGGTCATTTCAAACAAACCTAATTACTTTCAAAGAGGAGGTTATAGTAGGAGGATCAATTCAACTCAGGCATGTCATCTTTTTGGATTTTGCAAAGGCTTTTGCTAAATAAATAAATAAAATTATATACTAGAGGAGCTAAGCTATGATGTAAGACTAACCAAAGTAAACTTATTTTCTCTTGAAAAGAAGGTGCCTAAGAGGGTATATGATTACCTTATATAAATCCAGGGTCAATATAAGGCTTTCTCAAGTGTACATTTTGTGCCAAGAGGTTTTCAGCTGACAATAGGACAGCTCTTGAGGTTAAAAGGAAAAGGATTCCACCCTTCAACGTAAGAGTGGTTAAAGAGGTTGTGACAGCAGATTTGATAAATAACTTTTAAAAGGTATTGGATATACATTTAAATAAAAAGGGCATTCAGGATTATCCTGGATAACTAGCGAAGGAGTATTGATCTAGGGAGAAATCCAATTGCCAGTATTGTTTCCCCTCAAGAAACAATGTTTCAATAGGGTATTTTCTTGTTAGTTTTCCTCTGGATCAATTATTAATTAGCAACTAATCACCATATTACCAAAGATCAGTGGAGGTCCAAAACTGTTGAACTTGACAAACTAAATGTATTTTTTAACCTCAAATACTATGGGCCTCATTCTATTAACGGCCGTAGGAGATGCGGGGCCGCAAGGACCGGCCGCAAGCTATTCTGCTATTCTATTCCCTTCCGGCCGGGGGCTCCGGCAGGCTTGCGGCCGGCGCCTTGCTATCCCTCCGCTCGCGCCGGAGGAAAGCCTTTGATCTTAAACGGCCGCAAGAGTTTCTGCCGCAAGAAAGCCCCGGTTGCTATTCAATTGCTACGGGAAACCTCTCTGCAAGGCTAAAACCGAGCCGCAGCTTACTTGCACCAAAACGGTCCCGCAGGCACACAAATAAGCACATAATAAAGCCATCCTGCACTCTGAGGAGACTATAATGTGATTGTAGGTGTTAGCAAAAATAGCACAACATTCCCCTACACTTAAATCCGTAATTTTTGTATTTTAAAATTCTTGTCAAATATCCCTGGACAAAGTCCCGAGGGCTTGGAGCACCTCAGACCCGCAAAGGCTGCGGGATTAGCCTCCGTCAAGTCCGTAAATGGGTAAAATAGACCTACGGGTCATAAAGGGCTAACTTACAAGTCGTAGCATAGAAAAGCCATCCTGTACTTTTATTAAAAGTGAAAGTGATGTTTGGTTTTAGAATTAATCGCTCAACATTCCCCTACTCTCAAATCCGCAAATAAAGATATTTAACTTCATCTATCATGCAAGCCTGCACGGGTTTGAATAACGAGCTAAGGGCTTGGAGGCCAATCATCCGCCAAACCCGTACGTGCTTCACTAAGAAGCTACGGCCAAGTCTCAAGCCCGTAATCCTGAAATCAAACCTGAAATCAATTAACCAATAGAAAGATGACAATCAAGGGCACAAATAGTTTAAAAGGGAGAGAAATTCGTAAATCTGTGACTGTGTTGTATGCTGTCAGAGGAGGAGAGATGGAGGGAGAAGGCAGTGAAGGTCATGGAGAGCAGGCCCCCCAGCCGCAGGCTGGCCAGCCAGCTGCTGCACGAAAAAGGGCAGCAAATTTCACCATCCAGGAAATAGAAACACTGGTTAGAGGAGTACAAGCCCGACACTCCATCCTAACCCGTGGGAGCGAAGTGAGGCCCAGGCAGAGGACAGATGCCAGGAAGGAGATCGCGGCTGAGGTCTCCTCGCTGGGGTATGCGAATCGTACCTGGCAGTCTGTCCAGCACCGGTACCAAGACTGCCGCATTGACATCAAAAAGAAGATGGCGAATGAGGTCAATGCGGCACGTGGAACCGGTGGTGGGCCGCCAGAAACCTTCACATACCCCGGTTGGGAGGCCACAGTCCGCGACATGATCCAGCCAGCGTCAGTCGTGGGCCTCCTTGGCCTGGTGGACTCGGGTCAGTCACAAAGCCTGCAATGTGAGTACCATGTCCACCGTTACACCCTCATATGTACGCACATGTACACCACACAGATAGATAACTGACGTTGAATTGCACTGTAAGATATCTGGTTGTGACTACAGATATATGAGGCCGCAAAAATCATGTAAATCCAGTGTAAAGAAATATACTCGTCAGAATTGTTAGCAATGAAATATATGTCCAATCCCTCCTCCCACAACTGATTATGATACCGTTTTGCAAATCTATTGATGTTACAGTTATGTTTGCTGTTGGTTCCCAGTGCATATAAAGCATACATGACAACTCCATTGCAATTGTTTGTTTATTGTCATGAGTTCCCCTGTCACACTCTACTCCATGTTAAACTGGCCCATCCATAGCTGTTTGGCTTAACCCTCCTACTGCTTAGAATTCATGTACATTTTGAAACTAGGTATAGCGGATGTATCCTGTTTTATGTGGGCATTTCAGTATGTGCTGGAAGAGTGCCGCCGCCGACTCTAGGGATGCGGCTGCACTTGCGTCCCCATGTAGCTGTCAAAAATAGTTGGTACACCCAAAGCCCCTAACCCTCTAACCCTAACCCCCTAAACCCCACTTTCTAACTCTAACCCATACCCCCTAACTGTAGCCAGAACCCGAAACCCATAACCACTTACCTGGCCTGCTGGGCTGGCGTAGCTAGAGTCGTTGGCGGTGCACTTCCAGAGATGTGCACATACAACAGGATAGGTCCGGTCTAGCTGGTACATCCCCATGAGACTACATGTATGGATGTGCACACTGCAGCATATGCGGATACAGACTCTGATGGACTGCAAGTTTGTGTCGTGTAACAGCATAAGCTGGACCATGTTACATTAACATGTTAACTCGCATTGCTGAGGATTGGTCACAGATTGGTCTGTCTCACACACTGGCCAACAGATTCAGATGAGCACGTGTCCTAATTAACTGCAGTTGGCACACAGCACCATCATTACATATAGTCATATGAGCCATGGGCCCTTTCCTGTTATCTGACCGTGACTGCTGGTAGCAGCAGTGAGCAGCCTCTACATGTCACATCATTGTATATAACAGCGGCAGCGCCATCTATCAGCCCCTTGGTCCAACTGCTGCTGCCAGCAGTCGCTGTCACATAACAGGAAAGATCCCAGCCAGGATCCACAATACTAATGATGCAGATCAATTTTGATTTTCGTCAAACATTCACAGCCAATTACAAGTCACTCTGATCTCAGAGATATGGAAACAACAATACTCAAATCCAAATCGTGTCTCATTTCAGTACCAGCCAGGCGTGCGAAGATGCAGGACCACCTGCAGCAACATCACCTGCATCAGGACCGTCATACCAAAGTCCACCTGGGCCATCCACGAGATGCCACCAATTGCCTCCAGCAATGGCCCCTCCAGCCAGGATAATGGCACCGCCTGGCTCCCAGCCAATGTGGGTTGGACAAATGTGGGGCCACCCAATGTGGTCCCATCCAAGTTGGGCCCACAGTATGGATCCCCAAGGAATGGTGCCCTGGAGCATGGGCCCCCGGCAGGGCATGTGGCCCCAGCAGGCCCAGCAGGCGACTCTGGCCACTCTGGTCCCGCAGGCCCAGCAGGCCCAGCAGGCCCAGCAGGCGACTCTGTCCACTCCGGCCCCGCAGGTCCAGCAGGCCCAGCAGGCGACTCTGGCCACTCCGGCCCCGCAGGCCCAGCAGGCGACTCCGGTCAGGCAGGACACACCACTCAGCCGTGCCTCCACCCAGAGGACACAGTGGTCTGGGTCGCCGCCAGTTAGTCCGGCGCTGTCAGCGGCCCAGTGCCAGGATTTCTTGGCTCATCTCCAGCATGAGCGTGAGCAAAATCAACAGTTCATGCTGGAGATGAGATGCCACAATGACAGGATGTTCGAGGAGATGAGACGCCACAATGAAAGGATGTTCGAGGAGATGAGCCGCCACAATGAAAGGATGTTCGAAGAGTTGAGGCGGCATAACCTTAGGGTTGGAGGAGTATGCCCGAAGGGCCGAAATGGCCCGAGAAGGCCATCCCCAAGACCGGGCTACCCCTTCAACCTCCCAGACCTTGTCACCAGCATCCAGGCCGGAAGAGCCGCCAACCGTTCCGCCAACGTTTGCCAAAGGCCAGGAGAGCCAGGAAACACACAAGCGAAAGTGGAAATAGGTGAGAACATGTTCATGTTGCATATAGAAGCAATTGATGTCCAAGATCTATTGACGTTGAGGTGTTGCAGTCAATGCGTATATTGTTCTAATTGATGTCTTGTTCTTATCTCTTTAGGTTCCAATTTATGGAATTTACGGAAATTTTGCCTCCAGTTTTCTTTTTTTTTTTATATCATTTGAAAGCATGAGATCAAAGATTTTGTATTGCTCACATTATCATTGTTTGTTTTCGTTTGTACTGTACCATGATTGGTAAACACCACATGAATGCTACACACCAACGTTATTGGATTAGTACATACATCTTCCTTCAATATACCAGCCCTGTGTTAATGTAGGGTTGGGGTAACAGCCACTAGTACTGCTGAGGGTGGAGGTAATATTCCTGAGTTTGATTCCGGTAACAGTGATGCATGATATTCGTGTTTCTGACACATGGAGAGATTAATTCAGGGTAAATATCAAAAGTGAGTCCACCCCTAAGTGAAATTGTCGATATTTTGTGGGGCCACCATTATTTTCCTGCACTGACTTAACCCTCATGGGGATGGAGTTCCCCAGAGTTTCACAGGTTGCCACTGGAGTCCTCTTCCACTCCTTCA
Source organism: Discoglossus pictus (assembly GCA_027410445.1). Lineage (NCBI taxonomy): Eukaryota > Metazoa > Chordata > Amphibia > Anura > Alytidae > Discoglossus > Discoglossus pictus. Next base: position 52,994,375 of record CM050174.1, read on the forward strand.
TGATGATATCATGGAGCTGGTGGATGTTAGAGACCTTGCACTCCCTGTAACGGAGTTGGAACATGCAGTCTAATATCTCCGCTGGTATACGGTACAATATCCAAGAAGCACTACAGTCTCACCATTCCCAACCTCCCATATTGGACGACACTCAATTGGGAGTCAAATAAATACTGACTTTATTTTGTTGGGCAGAAATATATATATATACACATCTCTTCCCACAGGCAATACACACATCCCCCATAGTTGGCCACACAATACACATAGAGGGACAATAGGTGGGTCACACCTCCCGGAGGCTACCTGGCTACTTTAATACAATCAGACATTGCTTAGATCATCCTTCTTTGTTATGTCTGATAATGAAAACACTTTATACAATAGACTTCCTTATCCTATGAGGCGTCTGTGTACTAGGATTATCTATTATGCCAAGGTCTGCAATAGTCTGGGCTAAGATTTTGCAGAGCATAAACCAACATACATACAGTATAACAGTATGATCATATTTTAACCATAACCATAAAACAGGGTAAAACAGTGATGGGTTCCATTACACTCCCCACCTTCCATTTGAGGATGCCCCCACAGATGCTCAATAGGGTTTAGGTCTGGTGACCTACTTGGCCAGTTCATCAACTTTTGACCTTCAGCTTCTTTAGCCAGGCAGTGGTCGGCTTGGAGGTGTGTTTGTGGTCGTTATCATGTTGGAATACTGCCCTGCGGCCCGTTCTCCGAAGGGAGGGATCATGCTCTTTCTCAGTTTGTCGCAGTACATGTTGGCATTAATGGGTTCCCTCAAAGAACTGTAGCTCCTCAGTGCTGGCAGCATGCATGCAGGCCCAGACCAAACATATATGCATGTCAATATGTGTTTTCGATAATATGTTGTGTGGATTCCCCCTATATGCATTTACCTAATGATGTCAGATGCTGCCTCCCCTCTCTCTGCATCACTTTTTAGGTTCAAAATGATGGGTTCATCTCATATCAATGTTTTTGTGACTTATCCATTTATCTCCGGCACTGGGGAGCTACAGTTAATTGAGGGAACCATGAATGCAAACATGTACTGTGACATACTGAAGCAGAACATGATCCCCTCCCTTGGGAGACTGGGCCGCAGGGCAACATAACATAACGACCCTAAACACACCGCCAAGACGACACTGCCTTGCTAAAGAAGGTAAAGGTGATGGACTGGCCAAGCTTGTCGCCAGACCTAAACCATATGGAGCATCTGTGGGGCATCCTCAAACTGACGGTGGGGGAGTGCAAGGTCTCTAGCATCAACCAGCTCTGATGTATCATTAAGGAGTGGAAGAGGACTCCAGTGGCAACCTGGGAAGCTCGGGTGAACTCCCTGGCCATGAGGGTTAAGGCAGTTCTGGCAAATAATGGTGGCCACACATAATTGACATTTCGTGTCAATTTGGACATTTCAAATTAGGGGTGTACTCACTTTTGTTGCCAATGGTTTAGACATTAATGGCTGTGTATTGAGTTATTGATGGGTCAGCAAACTTACTTTACATTGTAGCAGAGTGTCATTTCTTCAGTGTTGTCACATGAAAAGATATACTAAAATATTAACAACAATGTGACGGGTGTACTCACTTCTGTTAGATACTGTGGCCCTAATTCAATTGCAATTTGGCCAATTGAATAGGGCTCGAAATAAGCACATAACATATATTCTTGGAAACATTTTTTAGTTAGTAAACATCTATCCAAAAGCAAGGTTTTCACTAACTAAAATCTTTTGGAAACAATATATGTTCTGTGCTTAGTTTGAGCCCTATTCAATTGGCCAAATCGCAATTGAATGAGGCCCTGTATGTTCACTATTAGGATGTGAGCCACTTACAGACACCTGTCTCATTTGTCTGTTTCTGTGTCATATAGATTGTTAATACCAACCTTCCCTCATGGTTGAAATCAGTAATGCAAACAAACTGTGCGAATTCTATTGACACCCCTAACTGATGGTGCAGAGCACAGATGTGGAGTCTGAAGGTCCTTTCATTGATGTTACGGAAATGCTATGGTATCAACATTGACGAGGCAGACACAAACAATATCTCGGATAAATCATATTTACTATTTACAGAAATTAACAAAGCAAGCTTGCCACAAAGCCACAGGTTGACTAATCAACCAACATTAGGCAATATAATATATCTCATTATTGTTACGACATATATATAACAGTCAATAAGGAAAGACCATAATAATCCAGAATAAGGTGATATACATATGGGGAGAGCAAAATGTATGCTTGTGTGTTAAACGGACACTCTGATGCCACATCAGAAGTATAAGTGCTCAATCAGTGAACGCTATGAGCCCATAACGTCAGTTCTCACGCAACAATAAGCAGCACATAGATAACCTTGGTCAAAAAGATGGTGACCTGACCAGGACCATATCAGTCAGATGTTACTTATTGCAGAGAACTCAAAACAAACCAGGCAATATCAAGGATAGTTTGTTCTCTGATTGAGCATCTATACTCACTGTTGTTGCATATGCATAACTGAAGATTAACGTAACCTCCTTAACTGTTAAGTCTCAAGCCTGGATTTACTCTTCCCCATATGCACAGGGAGGGTCACATCAGCACTGAAGAAAAGATCTTGAAGGGTTTTTGCTGCAGGCTTCACAACAGTCCAAGTAGAGGAGAGCACAGAATGTCTAAACCAATAGGTACATATGAATCTAGATAGACTATATGTGCATACACATGCTGTGGATATCCCAGGAACATCAGCTGACAGATGTCACATCACATCTGCATTGTATATTGAAATTGTCTCGTGACACATATCGGCTATTCAGTCAAGGTCATCAGATATCAAACTGGATCCAACAAAGCAATGAAACGGACACATGCACATACATGAGGACATTGACATGGCCATGGAATGTCAGTATGTTTATCGTCATGCCTTGTTCTGGAATCCAAACACACAAATAATATATTAGTGGAAACCTTACATATGCCATATGAGCAGCCACCAACAGATGTAGGTATGTCGGCACACATGTTATGCATTGGGATCTCGTACAAGCTAACCATCTGTCCGAAGATAATGATGGCCCAGACTAATTTGTCCTGATGTGGGAATATTAGGATTAGTCTAATTCTCATTTATTTGTATTGTGCAAACATATTCCGTGGCGCTGTACAGGGGAGAAGAACACAAAAATATACAGTATGTAATATTGCCAACGCAAGAAAATGGAGGGCCCTGTTTTGAGCGTAAAGTCTGTTGATAACTGATTTGTTCCCAAAGGCCCCCACAAGATTCGAAAATCACCACTTCCAAGCTAAAGGTAATGGACATGGGGAAGAGTAGATAAGGAATAGCAAGGTTAATAAGTAAGTGAGAGATACATAGGAAGGAGGTTGTGTCAAGTAGAAAGATATGCATTAGTCGGAGAGGAAAGGGATCAGATGTAAAGTGCGATACACTATTATGTAATAAGGTATCTGCCCCATGTGGACAGATAATGTAATCTGCAGATGGGACAGTCAGGAGACACATAGTTTAACCCCAGCTTGAGTAAGATTAGCTGATGGGCGAATAAAAGGAGAGAGGTGGGCATGAGAGTTGAAATGAAAATGTTGGAGACAAAAAGGGGAGAAGTAAAGAAGAGTCTGAGGAAAAGGCAGGGGATGTGAGGAAGAAGACAAGAGAAAACATAGTGTAAAGGGTTAATTGGGATAGTTAGCAGAAGTTGCTAATTGGTCATGTGTCAAAGACTTGTGTGACTCAATAAATTAAGGGTAAACAGGGGTGGGTGGGATGAGGAGAGAGACAGACAGACAGAGAGAGAGAGAGAGACTGAGAGACCAGTGCAGCCTGTAATAGAAAGGGAAGATCACAACTATCACACATTGATACATGTTCGGACATCCACATGTGGTTGTCTACCTTGGATAGATCAAGTGGAGTATTCAACAAAGAGATCTGTTCCCCCAGGACACGTCTGCATGGTCTGATCAACATTTCGGACCGCTTCAGCAATACATAGGGGATGTCTTGGGGAAAAGAAAGTTAGGCCTACATTAAGGGAGTTATTAGTCATTTCCTCTCATGCATACATGCACATGTTTCCCGCAAATACTCACTTACAATGCAGACGACATTGATGTAGCTGATGTTCTGTTGCTCTACAGGTCGTTTCCCATGTCTGTGTGGGTAAACAATGTGTTGACACACGGCAACAGTTCTGTAATGGCAATATGATGAGATGAGTCACACAATCCATATGATATATTGCACAATGATTCCTAGTTAACACATCCTTGAGACTATTCCTGTTATCTGACTGAGAATGCTTTTACCAGCATTCGCTGACAAAGAACTGGAGAGATCCCCTCTTTGCATCCCATGAGGTACATTTATTATGGTCTACAATATGCTGGTATGTTCATATATCCAGATTGCTAGGAATTGCATTGACCTCCATGGGATGTGGAATAGCATGATCAGACAATGGTAACATTACTGTTCTGTGAAGATGTTTTCAAATACGATTGTGAGGCCTATATCCATTGACATTGTGGAATACATCAGACCATCCATTTAGCTTAGCTTCTTGAGGTTGGCAGATATCAATATATATGATGTGTATGGGAATGTGCGCATACTTACCATTAACGGATATCAGAGCAGGCTGTATTTGATCCAGTATGAAGAATGCATCACGAGACATATGTTACATCACAATGCGCTCCTCTACTGTGGACTGTTGGATATTCTGTAAGACAATGGGGAAGGAGAAAAGAGATGTATTAGTAACCATAATCAAGGTACATTATAGTTGGTTGTTATTATTTTCAGACTTACATGGGAAGTACTCCCGAATGACGTGGGCACGTAGTTGTGACCCCTGAACGTTATCCTCACCAGGGGGAGGTACTGGACGCTCTGCCGGTTCAAGCGGAGCATCATCAATGTTACCCAGACAGTTTGCCTGTACTGCTATATTGTGCAGACAACAGCAGGCCATGATGATGTGACAAACCTTCACTGGTGTATACTGTAGCGCCCCGCCAGTGGAATGTAAACATCTGAAGCGCATCTTCAGGAGGCCAAAGGTGCGCTCTATTACATTCCGGGTTCTGGCATGGGCCGCATTGTACCTCTACTCCCCCTCTGTGCGTGGATTGTTCACAGGGGTCAACAACCACGGCAAACACCTATATCCTGCAACACCTGAAGGAAACAAAAATGGGAGATGTAGATATGAATGTGAGGTTGTGCTGCTCGTTAAAGCATCTGTAAATATACACAATGATTAATGTGACGTTAGTTTAGGGATCTCTGGGTTTGAACTTCATACTCCTATGACCACGTCACATCGGGTTAGGCACAGCAACAAGCTACGATGCAATGGCTCAGTCGGCACACCTTCTTTATGGCGCACGGCAAATGAGCGCGGACAATACGGCGCTGCCAGAAGCCGGCGACAGTAGCGCACTGTTGGAAATTGTGTGCCAAAATGTGCGTCCATCAAAGAGCGCAAGTTGTAGAATCTATTGACCAATTGGTTAAAACCCTCTAACCCAAACCACTGAGACCCCATGCCTAACACTAACACTCATAATCCAAAGCCTTAGCCCAAAGACCCCTAACCCTAAAACCCCTAAGTCCACCCTTAAATCCTTATCTCAACTCCTGCGCGCAGATGTTGTGCGCGCTATTGAGGAACTCTATTTTGTTTGTTGGCACATGCGTCGTTGTGCATTTTTCACGCAACAATGGAATAGCATTACAGTGGAACATGATGTATATGTTAGGGGATCCTTTATGGGTACTCACCCAGTAGCCACCCAGGTGGAGCTTGTCCAGACTCAAAATAAAGATGGGTGGATGACTGACGCAGGATATGGGCATCATGAGTACTTCCCGGGAAGCCTGCAACCACATTTTGTATGCGCATGTCTGCATCACAAACAACCTGTACATTGATGGAATGATAGTGTTTGCGATTTCGGAACAGCGCTTCTTGCTCTCTAGGAGGTATCAATGCTACATGTGTACAATCTATAGCACCGAGCACATTGGGGATACCTCCCATTCGAAAGAAATCTGCATATCCTGTGATGAGCCACTTGCCTGGCTTGGTTCCGGACCACCATGGATTGCATCAGCACGCTCACCCACATTCACTCCCAGCCGCCCCTCTCTGTCACGCCTCAGCCACTCCTCAGTCGCACGCCTAACAGCCCGGTTTCCACTCTGCAACATTCGAAACAAATATCCATTTCTACCACGCTGCGCTCTACTCACATACCTATACGCCGCACTCAGGTTGCTGCTATCCATGATGGTTCAGACTTGCTAATTCATGGATGATGATGTGGTTATATAGCTTGCTACTTACCCCAGATGTGATTATCCGGGTGGATTTCACAAATGGAAAAGCTCACTGGTGTATCTAAGCTTCATCATGTTATGAAGTTCCCTGATTATGGATTGGTTTAGCCATTTTAATTAGTAACCCCTAATATTCTGGCCCACATTTGAATTTGGGCCCATGCTACATAATCTATGTAATGTGGCGTTGAAATATATCCAATATTTGTGTTAAAAAATGTAGATGTGATAAAAGAGATGTAAATCAGATAATGTTGATATGTTTAGGGGACACATTCTAGCCTTTCTGAGTGCTAAATGGTTAATATGGCCGCCATATTGAGGATGTACATGACAATAAAAAGATATCTTTTATTAACATATTTGATCATTGGGGATTGTTTTTACAGTAATTCGAATGCCTTTTATTGCTTCCTTTATACTTTTAGGGCCCTTTCAGCCCGGTTTCATTACAATGCCGTAAGTGCATCGTGTGGACTTCAACGGATGCGGCCATAAATTAAATCTAGCCAGGCACCAATCGCGGCCTTCAGAATGTAGGAAGGCCGTGACGTTTAGGCGCGCACGCAAGCTGGAAGGGGGACGGACTAGCCGCGCCCGGCACGAACCATCCAATAGCGGAATCACGCATCGGGCCACAGGTCGCACAGCCAATCACTTACGGGATAGACCATTTGATTGACAGTGGGAGTGAATAAATAGGAATGACACGCGCCCACGCCTCGACTGTGTTTTGCGATTTCGGACGAAGTAGCACGCGGTTCCAGGAGCTTGGTGGTTGAGAGGAGGTAAGTTGCTTTATTATCAAGTCGCGTTTTAAGTTCTTTTTACGGGAATACGTTACTACATTTACGGATGCCGATGTAAAGAAGTACAATTGTGTTTTTTGCTTGTTTATAGATGTTTGGAGTTTTTTTGATTGTTTGGGAGTTTTGATCCGGCCCGTAGGAGTTTGGAGGGAGGTAAGTTGCATTGTACATGCTTTTCATCCTATCAAGCTGTCTTTTATTTGTATGTTTTGCCAATTTCTATATTTAGGGAATACACTGGCGAGAAGTACAATTGTGTTTTTTGCTTGTTTATAGGTGTTTGGGGTGTTTTTGATTGTTTGGGAGTTTTGATCTGGCCCATAGGAGTTTGGAGGGAGGTAAGTTGCATTGTACATGCTTTTCATCCTATCAAGCTGTCTTTTATTTGTATGTTTTGCCAATTTCTATATTTACTGAATACACTGGCGAGAAGTACAGTTGTGTTTTTTGCTTGTTTATAGGTGTTTGGAGTGTTTTGGATTTTCGATCCGGCCCTTAGGGGTTTGGAGGGAGGTAAATTGCATTGTACATGCTTTTTATCCTATCAAGCTGTCTTTTATTTGTATGTTTTGCCAATTTCTATATTTACTGAATACACTGGCGAGAAGTACAATTGTGTTTTTTTTGGTGTTGGCCTATAGGTTTTGAGAGTTTTTTGGTGTGGGGAGAGGAGTTTTGTGGAGGGAGGTAAGTTATGTATATTTTTCTGTTTCCTATTATATCTGGATATCTCTCTCTCTCAATCTCTCTCTCAATATCTCTCTCTCTCAATCTCTCTCTCTCTCTCTATATATATATATATATATATAGAGAGAGAGAGAGAGAGAGAGAGATTGAGAGAGAAGTTGAGAGAGAGAGAGAGATTGAGAGAGAGAGAGAGAGAGATTGAGAGAGAGAGATTGAGAGAGAGAGATTGAGAGAGAGAGAGATTTTGAGAGAGAGAGATTGAGAGAGAGAGATTGAGAGAGAGAGAGAGATTGACAGAGAGAGAGAGATTGACAGAGAGAGAGAGAGATTGAGTTTGATTTTGAGTTTGTTTGAGTTTGAGTTTGATTGAGTTTGATTTTGAGTTTGATTGAGTTTGAGTTTGATTGAGTTTGATTTTGATTTTGAGTTTGATTGAGTTTGATTTTGAGTTTGATTGAGTTTGATTTTGATTTTGAGTTTGAGTTTGATTGAGTTTGATTTTGATTTTGAGTTTGATTGAGTTTGATTGAGTTTGAGTTTGATTGAGTTTGATTTTGAGTTTGATTGAGTTTGTGTTTGAGTTTGATTGAGTTTGAATTTGAGTTTGAGTTTGATTGAGTTTGAGTTTGAGTGAGTTTGATTTTGAGTTTGATTGAGTTTGAATTTGAGTTTGAGTTTGATTGAGTTTGAGTTTGAGTGAGTTTGATTTTGAGTTTGATTGAGTTTGATTTTGAGTTTGAGTTTGAGTTTGATTGAGTTTGATTTTGAGTTTGAGTTTGTTTGATTTTGAGTTTGATTGAGTTTGAGTTTGATTGAGATTTCTACACATATTTGCAATACACATAGGTGTTCCAAACTGCTTCTTCAATGGGGCTTGACAAGAACTTATTTTCAGCCTAGCCCAGCAGGACCATGTAGTTCCTACTACCTCTGGTACAGAAGATGGCTTCAGGATAGGTACCACTCCCAGGAATATGTGCAGAGTATAATGCAGATAGGATATTATTGGCCTCAGACATAGCCGCATGCCTTGTATATATGCAAACTGTAACTGACCCTTCCACATTGTTTATGAAAGTATTGATCTAGCGTGTTTCATCAGCGCCACTCAGGTCCAGAGTGAGAGGTGCTGTACACCCCTCCCACTGCTGTCACAGGCTCTGTCCACTTAAGGTTGATTACTGCAGTTAGTTACAACATTGATATCCAAGCAGAAATAGTGTTAGAGGCGATCAGAATAGGGGATGAAGGTGGAGCAGGCAAACCCACTAAAACATTTCTTTATTTCTCTTTCTTTTCTTTTCAGGTGGTGATGGAGGGAGAGGAGCAGAGGGGAGAGGAGTGGCAGGGAGTCCCGGGCGTGGAGGTGGGGAAGAGGAGGGGAGGAGGAGGTACTAGTGGAGGAGGGGGAGGTAGTAGAGGAGAAGGTAGTAGAGGAGGAGGAGGAGGGAGGAGAGGAGGAGGAGGGAGGAGAGGAGGAGGAGGAGGGAGGAGAGGAGGAGGAGGGAGGAGAGGAGGAGGAGGGAGTAGAGGAGGAGGAAGGGAGAGGAGGAGGAAGGAGGGAGGAGAGGAGGAGGGAGGAGAGGAGGAGAGGAGGAGAAGGAGGGAGGAGAGGAGGAGAAGGAGGGAGGAGAGGAGGGAAGGAGGAAGGAGGGAGGAGAGGAGAGGAAGGAGGGAGGAGAGGAGGGAGGAGAGGAGAGGAGGAGGGAGAAGGGAGGAGAGTAGAGGAAGAAGGGAGGAGAGTAGAGGAAGGAGGGAGGAGAGTAGAGGAAGGAGGGAGGAGAGTAGAGGAAGGAGGGAGGAGAGGAGAGTAGGAGGAGGAAGGAGGAGGAGGAGGAGGAGGGAGGAGGAGAGTGGAGAGGGTCCTCATCCCCAGTCTGGAGAGCAAGAGGCTGGTGGCAGGTCCAGGGCCCACAATTATAGCCGGGAGGAGAACAGGGTCCTCCTGGAGGCCATCTTTGCCCGCCCTGTCATGACCTCGGGGGGTAGGGAAGTCAAGGCTGGGCCCAGGGCTAATGCTTGGCAGCAGGTGGTGGATCTGGTCAATGGTGTGGCGGGCCGTGGACAGAGTCTGCGGTCCATAAAGCACCGGTTTGACGACATCAGGGCCGTGGTGAGAAAGAAGATGGCGCAGGAGGCCGAGGGGCGGAGGGTCAAGTACCTTGCACATGAGGGGATTGCAAGGGCCATGCTTGCACCCTCCAACGCAGCTGGAGCATCAGGCCCGGTGGAGCAGCAGGACCCAGCCTCCATGGCAGGTGAATATGACATACAGCAACATGCCACCACATGTGCATCACACACACTAAACATGGACATGACACTGACATGTCAGCTCCATGAAATAACAAGGGATAGATGGATGCATCATTAAATTCATGAAGCTGACAAATCACTGTCATTCCTGGTCAACACAACAGTAATCTGCAATAGAGCAGGTGTGTCCAAACTAGGTCCTGGTGGGCCACACACATGCCTGGATTTGATAACCCTGCTGCGCACAGGTGAGTCAATCGCTTCTTCAGTCATCCTGATTGACTCACCTGTGCACAGAAAGGATATCTTCCAATCCAGGAAAGAGTTTGGACACCCCTGTAATAGAGAGTCCATGTATTGGTGTGACCGTTCAGCCTATGCAGTTACAGACAGCAGCCGTAATACAGATAGCGTTGTGAGCCGAGAACCATCAAGAACAGAAAACTAAGAATAGATAACAGCTAGTATAAGATAGCTAATCAGAGAATCATCCATATTCAAGGCTAGATGTCAGATAATTAGAAATGAACACATATCAATGCGCTAATCAACATACTAATGACATGTACCTTTCTTCTCTATCTCTCAGCATCCAGGAGGAGCTCTGGGTCCTGTAACCAGGCAGAGGAGGCGGGGCCATCAGCCCCATACCAGGTTCTTCCAGCACAGGGGGAGGAGGGAGGAAGATCGGAGGGCCCTGGGTCAGAGGATGGGCTGGTCATTGACCTTGCAGGGTCACCTGCCACAAGCCCTGGGCCTATGCCCATCCTCGAAAGACTTGCTCTGGGGCCCTCCCACTCCCAAGGGACAGCACCTCCTTCCCCACACAGTGTGCTGGCCTGGTCACCACCGGGCACATTGTCCCCCCTGGCTCCAGCTGTGGACCTCCCCGCTACACCTCACCAGGCCCACCCAGCGGTGTCGTCGCCGCAGAGCCAGGCTGTGTCACATTCCTATAAATGTAAACTGATGAGCCATAGTTAACATGCAATAGATCAATATATGTAAAACTGTTGATGAGTCAGAATAGCTTTAGATATCATATAATCCCAAATATCATATCTACTACTAATATAGGGTTAATACCCATGACAAGTCTGATTAGCGATACTGTGGAGTAGGAACATTCCCCTGAGGGCCTACAATGAATAGGACAGGTGACACTGGAGTGCTATTCCAGTTCCTTCTCTAGTTGATTGGGATTAGTCTGACCTCTCTGATAAGACGTACCCCCCTACACTGGCCCTATGTAGGATAGCTCACAGCTTCATTGAAGTACACAAACTCCTTCACCCACATCACTTAGCATATGTGTGAATACAGTTAGTTGCCCAATAATGAACATGCATTGGCTAAATATCCTTTGGTTATCATATGTTGTAATGGTCATGCACATGCCAATCTGACAAACCATGCTGCAACATGCATAATATGATTGAAGCCACACTACCCAATTCAATAGCAAGAGTAAAACATGAGTCAGGTCATATGAACCCTTTGCCACGCACATGAGCTCTATTGTGATCCCTTAAATCTCTATCTAATTGCATATACATCTCGCTCATCACATCTACATTTGGTAACACAAATATTTTTCAAATTACACCGCCACATGGCATATATCAAGTAGCAGGGAAACATTGTAATGTATGTTGTTCAGTTCTTCAGTTGTGTCTGACACTCTGTGACCCTATGAGCTGCAGCACATTCAGCTAGGTCTCTGTCTGTGCTGTTATCCACGGTTTCCAAGTTAAATATACTGGTGTGGTCTGTCAGTTCCTTCTCAAGTGGATTGGACCTTGTCTGATCTCTCTGCTATGATGTGCTCACCTACAGTGGCCCTACATGTTATAGCTCACAGCTTCATTCAGGTACACAAGCCCCTTCACACCACTTAGCAATGCTGAAGGGGACCAGGGGAACATACACCACACATATCTACTCTGACCCATCAGGAAAGGCTGCAAGCTCCAGGATCGACAGCAAACTCACAGCCATCAGGCATAATCTCTGCTACGCCCATCCTGGTGAGAGCCATGTGCCAGGTGTCTAGTTATTCCCATTTGGTGAACTTCCAAACTGTTCTGCTATTTATCAATTTACATGGGTGAGGGTTGCTAAGTGGTGGTGGTGGTGAAGCAGCTTGTGTACCTGAATGAAGCTGTGAGCTACAGTAGGTGGGCAGGTCATAGCAGAAAGATCAGACAAATCCCAATCCACTAGAGGAGGAACTAACAACCCACTCCAATCTCTTTGGACTTCAAACTTTGGAGAACAGCACAGGCAGAGACCTAGCTGAATGTGCTGCAGTCCATAAGGCCACGGAGAGTCGTTCACAACTGAAGAACTTATCCACATATAATGAAATATTCCCCTGGTACTTGATATATGCCAAGTGGCGGTCTGATTTGGCCACTATTTGTATTCTCTAATGTAGATGTGATGAGCGAGATGTGTATTCTATCGTTGATCAATGCGCTGTCATCTGCGCACCGACACATGCGCGCATTAACAACAGCAGGCCCGACAGGAGGCTAGCGGATCTAATGATTAGGATTAGGCTGTGGGGTGTAAGGGTTAGGATTAGGCTGCGGCTACAAGGGTTAGAAGGGTTTATGGCATTAGGTCATATCACTTGCGCCCTTTCATCGACGTGCACTAGTCAAAAATATTACAACTGCGCAATGATGTGGGACCGCTCATGTCAGCTACATGTTGTCAAAACACATTTGCTGTGCGCGCCAATGTTGGGGTGACATATTCTATTATAGGGCTGTTTTAGAGGCTACAATAGAACCTGTATGTGTGCTGACCAATCAAACATATGAGGAATATTAAACTAATTTGAACTATTGTTCATTTGGAGGCTGTAATGCTTGGGCCTCCATTTTAAGGTTACAGGCTTAAACCATGCAGACTGCAAAAACCGTAACAAAATGGATACCTTTAACCTCCAAGCACGTACGGCCTTTAAAAACGAGCTGCGGGCTTGGAGGACAGCCCGCACGGGCTTGAATACGGAGCTACGGGCTTGATCATTGAAGTCCGTGGGACTTGTACGGATTTTAAAATCAAAGTACAATTTGGCGATGTGCAAGCTTGAGAATGTTTGGCTAGTAATCCTCATGCCCCCCCATTATGTTCCCCATCATTTACAGTGCTTTGCAGTGCTGGATTGAATATATATTGGCTATTACAATGCTTGGTTTGCGGCCCTCCATCTCCGAACCCGTACGGGTTTTAACAAGGACGAGCCCGCAGAACTACGAGACGTAAAGTAATCCGTAAATAATATATCGGATTTGGGCTGATGTGCAAGCTTGAGAGGGTATTGCTATTCATCCTCATGTTCCCCATTATGATGCCTAGCATTTACGGAGCTTTACAGTGCATTCTCGATTTTATATTTGCATTTTCAGTTTTCGGACTTTGCGGCCGGAAAACAAGATTTACGGGCGCTGGGAAAAAGCTTCCGGCCGTTTGCATGATATGCGGCTGGCCGGAAGGGGATATCCTTGCGGCGCCGTATAATTGAATTGCAAGGTAAAGGTAGCTCTACACGGGGCCGTAAGACGGCCGCAAGGAATTGCAGCTTTGCGGACGTTTTACGGCGTTAATAGAATGAGGCCCTATGTAACTACATACAAAATATATCACTATATACTACAATACTTTGAGTTTTCATCTCTATCTATCTATCTATCTATCTACAGTGCCTTGCAAAAGTTTCACCACCTTGACTTTATACCTATTTTGTTACATTACAGCCGTAAGTTCAATGTTTTGTTAATCTGAATTTTATGTGATGGTTCAAAACACAATAGTCTAAGTTGGTAAAGTGAAAAGAGAAAAATATATACATAAAACTTTTTTTTTAGAAATTGAAAACAGAAAATTGGCATGTGCGTATGTATTCACCCCCTTTGCTATGAAGCCCATAAAAAGCTCTGGTGCAACCAATTACCTTCAGAAGTCACATAATTAATGAAATTATGTCCACCTGTGTGCAATCTAAGTGTCACATGATCTGTCATTACATACACACACACCTTTTTTGAAAGGCTCCAGAGGCTGCAACACCTAAGCAAGAGGCACCACTAACCAAACACTGCCATGAAGACCAAGGAATTCTCCAAACAAGTAAGGGACAATGTTGTTGAGAAGTACAAGTCAGGGCACGTTTTAAGTTTGAGAAAAGGCATGTGGGAGACTCCCAAAATGTATGGAGAAAGGTGCTCTGGTTTGATGAGACTAAAATTTAACTTTTCAGCCATTAAAGAAAACGTTATGTCTGGCACAAACCCAACACATCACATCACCCAAAGAACACCATCCCACAGTGAAACATGGTGGTGGCAGCATCATGCTGTGGGGATGTTTTTCAGCAGCCGGGACTGGGAAATTGGTCAGAGTTGAGGGAAAGATTGATGGTGCTAAAGCAGGGATATTCTTTGGTCAAAAACCTGTACCAGCCTGTGCGTGATTTGAGGCTAGGACGGAGGTTCACCTTCCAGCAGGACAATGACCCCAAACACACTGCTACAGCAACACTTCAGTGGTTTAAGGGGAAACATGTAAGTGTGTTGGAATGGCCTAGTCAAAGCCCAAACCTCAATGCAATAGAAAATATATGGTCAGACTTAAAGATTGCTGTTCACAAGCGCCAACCATCCAACTTGAAGGAGCTGGAGCAGTTTTGCAAAAAGAATGGGCAAAAATCCCAGTTGTAGTTTATTTTAATCATATTTTTAAGCTCTACTGAAAAAATAATACCCAGATGCGTAAAAGAGTTGGAGTTCCAATTATTTTGTGTTCTCTCTCGCCCAGCCTAATGCCACTAATGTCAGGATTAGATCTGATGGCTACTGCCAATGGCTCTATTAATAAAGCAAAAAGGATGGGAGAGAGAGGACACCCTTGTCGGGTTCCATTTGATATCCCAAAGGGGCGAGAGTGACATCCGAAATTAGATACTAACGCAGAAGGGGATTTAAATAGAGCCCCTATAGCGTGAGAACCAAAGTTTTCTCAAAGTAAGATCCATGTAATCCCACCCTACCCTATCAAAAGCTTTTTCAGCATCTAGTGAGAGAAATAGGGTAGGAATATTTGTCGCTTTTGAAAAACAGATCAAATTAGATAATTTCCTAACATTATCCGAACCAGATCGGCCGGAAATAAAACCCAACTGATCAATGTCTATCAGTTTGTGAATATTCTTTTGAAGCCTAATTGACAAGATTTTCGAGTATAACTTAACATCTGCATTTAATGAAGATATAGGTCTATAGCTAAAACAAAAATGTGAATCTTGTTTAGGTTTGGGAATCATAATTATACTAGCATTAACCATTTCTGGAGAGATGACCCCTTCTGTCTTGATTTCATTAAACATATTCATAAGAGGAATACATAATGATGCGGAAAAGTTTTTATAAAAATAATTGCTAAATCCATCAGGGCCAGGAGTAGTATAAGATTTTAGCATAGAAATTACCTCCCTCACTTCCTGAACAGAAATGGGGGTGGTCAGTTCCTCTAATTCCTCTTGTGATACAACGGGGAGCTTAAACTGATCCAGAAAGGATTGAATTTGCAACGCGGACGGTTTATGGAACTCATTGTCTTTAGATAAATTATACACATTTTCATAATAATTGGCAAACAGATTGGCGATCTCCTTAGGGCAAATCGTAGGTTGACCATTGTTCATTATATAGTCAATTCTTCTCCCTAAGGATTTCTGTTTAATTTTGTAAGCCAGTAATTTACTAGTTCTATTATCTTGATGGTAATAAAGTTGTTGCATACACCAAATCTTTTTGTCTGACACAAGTTGGTTAATTTTATTTATTTTGTTCTGGATCTTTTTAATTTCAGCCATTGTGGAATCTCTAGGGACCTTTTTATTCATGGTTTCCAATTTATTTAAGTTAATATATAGTTTTCTAAGGGACTCTCCTCTTTGTTTCATAACCTGGGACCTGAGCTTTATCAAAACTCCCCTGATGTATGCCTTATAAGCATTCCAAAGAACACCCTTAGAGGAGACTGTATCTTTATTTAATTCAAAAAATGTGGTTGACTCTTCGATTAAAAACTGTTTTCTGAATTCCTCCTTAATCAAATAATCATCTAATTTCCACCGCGGACGACCAATTTTATCCAAATTAAAATTAACCTCCATAGAGATACAAGCATGATCTGAAAGGGTTATTGAGTCAATATTGACCTTTGTTATATTGTTCATAGTGTTGCTATCCACCAAAAACAAATCTATACGGGAATATAACTTATGTACATTAGAAAAAAAGTTGAAGTCTCGTTGATTTGGATTTAAGACACGCCAAGCATCAAGTAAGTTGAGTCCATTAAACCAATTCGAAAATTTAAATGCTACATTCTGTATTCTATTTGCGTTTTTACAAATGGTTTGGGATTTTCTGTCTTTTTCAAAGTTGGGAATAACATTGAAATCTCCTGCCACAATCAAAGAACCATTAGAACATTTTTTGATAGAAGCCCCAAGACGTTTGAGAAAGGATTGTTGATTGTTGTTGGGGGCGTATAAGTTAACTAAAGTGACTTTATGGTCATTTATCATACCCCCCCACAGAATATAACGACCGTGGGGGTCTAGAATACAAAATTCCTCTACTAAAGGTAAATTATTTTTAAACAAAATTGCAACACCCCTTGTTTTCTTGTTGAAGGTGGCGATATGCTTGAGACCAAAAAGGGAGTCCCCCAAGAATGGAGTTTTGGAATGAGCCCAATGGGTCTCCTGCAAAAAGACAATATCTGCTTTTTGTTTCTTACAAAATCTAAATAGAGTATGCCTCTTGCTCGGGGTATTTAAGCCGTTCACGTTCAGCTCAATATTTTTAACGTCAGAAAAAATAATCAAAAGATGAAGTATACTCAACTTTGTCATCTCAAAACATACTTGAGGGACAACCAATCTGGTCACAAGCATACCATATCCAAGATACTTTATCCCAATCCAAGTGCTAGGAAGAAATAAAGTAACTTTAGATCTCATACTAACAAACTGCAAACACAACCAAACAGAAACACACCTAGGTTGCGTCACAGAATAGAGGCAGCCTATATAAGCAGGGCTAATCGCCATTGTTTAGAAATGGAAGGCCTATTATAATGGGAAATATCTGCTCCCGTGGGAATATTTAAATACAAAAAAAGTAAATAAGTGCAAAAAACAATTAAACGAGAAATTTAAAAATCAAAATCAGTTGAGCTATCGACTTGGCAGCCAAAACATTTTTCAGATTAAAGCACAAAAAAAAAACGCAACAGGGATACATTGCTAGATAAAGAAAAAAAAATAATCCAATATCTACTTCTATTCATATTAGTTGTAAGAATTATAAAATATAAAGCACACAGTGTTGAGAAGAGAAAGGAAAAAAATAAATAATCCTTTCACAGAAGGTGCAAAATAATTTTTACATTAATCTTCTTATTTAGTGAAATTATTTTGTATCTTAATCAAGTAATAATAGCTAATCTACTTGTGATTAATACTTTATCATTGGGTGTTTCTAAACAAAAAAAATACGCAACAGGGATACATTGCTAGATAAAGAAAAAAAAATAATCAAATATCTACTTATATTCATATTAGTTGTGAGGATTATAAAATATAAAGCACACAGTGTTGAGAAGAGAAAGGAAAAGGAAATTATTGTGTATCTTAATCAAGTAATAATAGCTAATCTACTTGTGATTAATACTTTGTCATTGGGTGTTTCTAAAAAAAAACAACAAAAAAACAACAAAAAAACAAGATAAATAAATCTAAAAAAAAATCACTCCAGTAGTTCATATGGATATAAGCCAGTTTGAGCAACAGTAGAGCAAATCCTTCTTTTGGAGAGTTAATTTTGTGACCAACAGAGTCTCTTTGGATTGATAAGTCAGTTGGAAAAGTCGATTTGTAAATCAAACCTTCTTTCCTCAGGATTTGGGTTAGTTGAGCATATTCACGTCTTCTGCTTAAAGTCGCTGGAGAGAGATCTGCAAATATTTTAATGGATTCATATGGAGAGTCAAAGGATTTAACCTTATAACTGGCTTTTACAATATTCTCTTTCGTGGAAAAAAAATGAAATTTAACCATAACATCTCTGGCTCCCTTGTTTTGTAAATATGATGGAAGAGGGATACGATATATCACATCAAATTTGTTTTCCAGCTTAGCAAAAGAGGGAACCAAAGAAGCAAAAAAATTAGACACAAAATCAGATAGATCAGAATTTTTGACTGTTTCAGGTATACCCCTTAAACATAAATTAGAGTGTCTTGAGAGATCTTCAAGTTTAATAATTTGGTTGTTTAACTCTTTAACCTTTTTTTCTAATTTAATATTCGAAGTTGACAATAAGTGGTAGTCCAGGGTTAAATTCTCCAACTTCAACTCCAGTTCCAAGGTTCTGTTGTTAACATCTCTTATTGCTTTAGCATTGTCCATAATTTGCTGTTTAATATCTGCTAGGAGATTAACTTGAAAGTCCTGCAAAATATTCCTAATTTTTGATGGAGTCAGCAATTCATCATCATGCAATTCTGAGTCTTTGCTAGACATACTTTCTGAGAGCTTTGAATTGTGTGTAAATTTGTCTGCCTGCAAGGGAGAGTCTGCAAAAGGTGGAGGTTGGATCTTCTCTTTATGTTTAGGAGAAAAAAATTCCACAGCTTTAGTGGAATGACCTTTCTTGTCCTTAGGTTTCCCTTTACTTGGCATAATTGGACTGAATAAATAGCCTTGTTATGGGTCAAGTGCACCAATACTGTGCCCAAAAGTTATTCTTAAATGCTGGATTAAGGCTCTTTATTTGGTACAAATTCATATAGGCCGTTTACCATATATGTTAATAGTGGGGGGGTTTTCAAAAAAATTTTTTTTGCCAAACAGCTTGAGCAAAAAGTTATTTTCACATGGATTTTCAGCTCAGCATCACACTACTTAAAAGTGGAATACCTTTCCCTAGTGGACTTATAGACATTAAAGACACTTCACCACTATAGGAAAAGAGGCTGAAGGTTAAAGTTGGTTATCATGCAGAAAGGGTTGCATATGTGTAAATTGAACACTATGATGTTATTTCTTGTACCTCTCTAAATGTATTAGAGTAAAATATCACTTTCTTGTAGATTCAGGTAAAACCAAAAGAAGAAGTTTAAAGGTAAATGATTCCACCAAGCTTATCAGCTCCACAGTACAATACAGTAGTTGATAATATATTTATATTTCTTTACAGTGGACCTGTAAATACCAAAGTTGCTTCACAACATTCTTTGTTCATCTTAATATGAGTGAGAGAAGCTTTGTAAGCTTACAATTTATCCAGGAAAATGTTATATTGCTCACAGTTACTCACAGTTTTCAGGGGTACAGCGCTGGAATGATCATTGCAGCCTTAAATCTGAGTATAGCGCTCCCTCAGAACTCCTTTGTACAGACTTACACATACAACTGCTCTCACAGCAGAAAACTTTGCCAACAACACAGCCAGAGTTCCTCCATGTGTCCAGCAACGTGAGTTAGCAAGCCTCCAAACACTCCAGCTTGCTCCAACTCGCGGGGCACACGCGGCGTCTCTTTCGTGTTAAGAATCTATTATGAGGCTCTTAATGCACAGAGCCCACAGGAGCAGCATTGTCCCCATCAGCCTAGCGCCGCATCACGCGGGAAACCAACCCATTTCCGGTCACCCCCTTTCCTGTCTCCTATGAAACAATATCTCAAAGGACACTTGGAAAAGAACACTGCAATATATATAATGCTCTGTCCTAGGTAACCTTATTTATTAATTAATTGAACTGTCACTGCTATAATTACATTGTATGTGGTGCTAGAAACATTCTGCTTATGCTACATAGACCTAAAACCCATTTATTACCCATCTCATTTGGTCACCTACTCTTTGATCAATTAACTTTCTCTCTCTCATTACTAATTGAATGTAAACAATACATTCAAATGTCAATCATTTCTATCTTAGACAATGCCTCTCATCTTGGTACATGTATAGAAGCGTCACTGTCTATCTGCTAGATATAGGCAGTTCATAGACAGTGTGATGAGAGATAGGCATCCACAGAGTTGGAGAACTTGCAGCTCTATCATGTCCCACAAAAGAGGCAAAACACACCCACTCATTATTAATATGTGTCCAAATTTGTAAATGAAAAAATAAATGTCTGTATTGGATTGGGGAGATTGACCCCCTTTCTTTGCTGTACCTTATATTCTTGCATTCCACATACACAACTGACAATGGCTCTTCCTGGATGCCTCAGAGAGGGCAAAAATTCTACTGAAAGGACCACTGAAAGGAAGGAAAAAAAACAAATAAAATTGATTCTCAGCATGTAATTAATCAAGGAAAATGACATACAGTAAAGACTGTTGCTTTCTTTACAGGAAAATAGAGGTTCCCTGTGTAGAGCGTCTATTATATCAATTGATTTGTGGATTGATGTTACAGCCTAGAGCTTATAATGATATACTAAATGGAAGATCAATTAATCACTAGAGACTGGGACAGTATATACCATTAGAAAACTAGATAGAAGTGGATTATTCCTTCTAGGTGATAACTATTTTATTTCAGTCCTCTATTACCAAGTATTGATATTACTATATGGCACAGGAATATTTTCCTCTTCCTGCTATTTCTTGGATAGAACTATTAGCCAGACTTAGGGCTTCAGCTAGTGAGCTTTCCAGGCAGGAGGACACACCGAGGTCATAGTTCTGCTCTCCTCACTCCCTTTTCTTGAATGGAAGTTGTATAGAGGTATTGTTTTGTATGGTGATTGGGCACAAAAAAGGATATGCCCTAGTTGAGAATTTATATGTTGTATAATTTTAATCTTTACAGTGCATTTTTCTTGATAATTAATGGAGATATTTTAAATGGTCATTCCATCTATTTTCCTGTAAAGAAAACAAGTCCTTCTTTATATAAATTGGTGAAAAGCACCCAGGTTACAAATTCATTTTTGTAAAACGCCATAAAGGTAGTCTTTAATTAGAAAAAAAATAAAAAGTAACAACTTTGCTGGTCCATGGAAGGATCCCTGATACTTTGTAAGTGGGGTATGTATATTTCTGCAGGAGCAGTGCTTGCAGTTGTTCTTGCAAGCTGTTTTTGATCTTTTGGGGGGCGAAGAGGATAGGTGTCAAATTTTAAGAGTTAAAATAATAACACCCCCCTTCTCCTATACTTCTACTTCCCCTCTACTTCTTCTTCCCATTCTAATTCTTTACAATCCCTTTCCACCATCAGATAACCACAGCACCACCATCTCCAAGTTAACAGGAAGTGTTGAGGTTAGACTACACAGTGTATTCTATACAAAAAAAATCAAAAATAACATTTTCTCTAGAAATGATTTATGCTCATGGCTGACACAGCTGCTAATGTGGTTTATCTGTTAAATACTTCATGAACTCAATTCACTTTTTGATCATGGACCTCAGTTTGACCTGAGACGAAAATGCAGTTTATTTATTTCTTTGTTCATAGTTCACAGTGATTTGTTTCAGTGGAAATGTGAGTTTGGGTCCAAAATCACTTCAGAATGAATACTTTCCTGTTGTCAGCATCCTTTAAGTTAATTTATTTATGAATCTAATTCCTGAGATTCTTACTTATTCACATAAATCCTACTTTTTGCTTCCTCCTATGAGAAATCTATCTCTCCATCAGATTATTGACCTGAGGCTTTAATAATAATGAAATTTCGTTATCTATTTCAAAATGTTTTTTTATAGGCGTTTTTTTAGACACTTGAGGCATCTTATCTGCATTTTCTTACAAAGACATTTAAACCATTTGAAAAATATGGTAATTGGATACTGAGTTGTTAATAAAGCTTTCTGGTTGATACAGTTAGTGCATAACTTACAATTAACCTCTAAAGAGGATTATTGACGAGTCGACAAAGAAGATGCTGGGTATAGTTACAGTATTATTCTGCCATTCTGTATTAACAGAAAGTCAACAGCTCATCCTAAAGAGACTTAAACGCATCATAGTAGGTAGTAAAAAGCACTATATAATACAATATACTGACATCAGTGCTAATTGGTTGCACAGTTCCAGTCTGCTTTATGGTAACAAAAGGTCCTACATCTACAGTACGCACTTTTGAAGAACTACCTATAATAATGGGCTTTGTTTCAGTAATAAACAAACACAGTTTTCATTTAATAATAAGTTTGAATAATGTGAGACTCTCCTCCTTCAGTTCTCTGGAAACTGTGGCAATTTCTGTTTTTAGTTTGACATGAACACAATATATTAGTGTATAATATTAGGAGCCTGAAAGACACCATTGCTTGCTGTATGCTCTATGCATCTGCGGGAGGGAATTATTTATATGTCCATGCAGTTAGACTCCCAAGCACCAGTCCAGCAGAGGGCTTCCTAAGGACTGTTGCGAGGCACCAACAGATAATGCCAAATGGATCTACTTGCAGGCCTCTTGATTTGCTTGTGATATTAGAGGGGTATAGGATGGTTTTATTGTGCTTTGCTGTTCACATTCAATTACTCCTTAAACTCTAAGAATTGTTTATCAAGTTGCCTAATCCAAGTTCCTACTAACCTATTCAAATAAACTGATTAGGTTTGTTTGACATGACCTATACCTCATAAATCCATGTTGATTTTTAAGTAGACATATTATTGTATACTATCGCTTATCAACCCTTCTAAAAGCTTTCCCTCTACAGAAGTGAGACTTACATGTCTATAATTTCCTGGATTTGATCTTGCTCCCTTCTTAAATATAGGTATCACCTCTTTTTTTCCCCAGTCATCTGGTAGAGACCCTGTGTTGAGTGAATCTTGAAAAATTAGATAAAATGGTTTGGCTATTACAGAGCCCAGTTCCCTCAGTACCCTTGGACATATTCCATCAAGACCTGGGGCTTTATTGACATTTATTTTTTTCCAACCTCTTCTGGATTTCTTCCTGCGTTAACCAATAATTTGGTGAAGGTAGTGTAGCCCCATTTTGTTGCAACCACTGGTACCTCCCTTGTGTATACCAAAGAAAATAACCTATTAGCTCATTTGCCTTTTCCTGGTCAATTGTCAGACAGCTTGTTTCACATTGTAATGTTCCTATAGCTTCCTTCATGACCTTCTTCTCATTAATGTATTTAAAACATATTTTAGGGTTAGTCTTACTTGCCTTTGCAACTAACTTTTCATTTTCTATTTTAGTCAGTCTAAGAGCCACTTTGCAAGCCTTGTTGACCTGCTTGTACTCATGTAAAGCAGTCTCTGTCCCCCTCTTTTTATATATAATTGAAATGCCTGTTTTTTACTCATCTTCATCTTTAGGTCATTGTTAAGCCACATGGGTGGCGATTTACTACTCCTACTTTTATTTCCACATGGTATATGGTGAAAAGTATGTATATTTAGTAAGGATTTGAACTATTTATGTTCAGTATTTTTACCTGTCAGTGCTCTGTCCCAATCTATACTTTGTATTGCTGCCCTTAAACCATTAAAATCTGCCCTTTTAAAATTAAGAGTTTTTGTTGGCCTTTTAGTTTTGTTTTTTAGTTCAATCTCAAATGAGACTGTGTTGTGATCACTGTTTCCCAAAGGTTGCCCTATTTCAACATTTGATACTATATCAATATTATTTGTGATGACTAAATCCAAGCTAGCTTCATTTCTAGTAGGTTCTTGTATAACCTGGGCCATATAATGATTTCTGAGTGCTCTTAAGAACCTGCTCCCGTTAGCTTAAAACTTGACCATGCTTAGCTTATTTTCCAATTTGTAAGAATAATTGCATTTCCTCACTTTCAAATATATTTGGGGGTTTAAAGCATACTCCAACCAATATTCTTTTAGAATTTGCTCCTCCGCTATTGAACTCTACCCACAAACATTCAACATTATCACTAATTCTGCCACAAATATCTTCTCTGACTATAGACTTAAATTCAGGCTTAACATACAGACAGCTCCCTCCTCCTCTTTTACCATTTCTCCTATCTTTTCTATATACCGTATATACTCCAGTATAAGCCAAGTTTTTCAGCCCTTTAAGGCAAAAAAGGGCCCCCTCGGCTTATACTCGAGTCACTCCCCCCCCCCCCTGTGTCTCTCTAACCCCCCGTGTCTCTTTCCCTCCCCCCTCCTCAACCAAAACCCCCCTCAACCCCCCCTTCTCCACCTAAACCCCCCCTAAATACCTCCCCCCTCTCCCCTCACTTACCTGCTTGTGCTCCGGCCTCCGGACCCGGCACCGGCGCGCATGTGACGTCACATGCGCGCCGGGTCAAGGAGCGGAGGCCGGAGCACAAGCAGGTAAGTGAGGGGAGAGGGGGGAGGTATTTAGGGGGTTTAGGTGGAGGAGGGGGGTTGAGGGGGGTTTAGGTTGAGGGTTGGGGTTGAGGGGGATTGAGGGGGGAGGTTGAGGGGGGTTGAGGTTGAGGAGGTGGGTTGGGGTTGAGGAGGGGGGTTGAGGAGGGAGGATGAGGATGGGGGCTTGAGGATGGGGGGATAAGGAGGGAGGTTGAGGAGGAGGGGTTGAGGAGGGGGTTGAGGTTGAGGATGGTGGGGTTGAGGATGGGGGGGTTGAAAAGGGAGGATGAGGAGGGAGGTTGAGGAGGGGGTTGAGGATGAGGAGGGAGGTTGAGGAGGGGGTTGAGGATGAGGAGGGAGGTTGAGGATGAGGAGGGAGGATGAGGAGGGAGGTTGAGGATGAGGAGGGAGAATGAGGAGGGTGATAAGGGAGGGGGAAGAGACACAGGGATGGGAGAGGTTGGAAGAGACACAGGGAAGGGAGAGGGAAGAAGAGACACAGGGAAGGGAGAGGGGAGTAGAGACACAGAGAGAGAGGGGGACACAGAGGGCATCCCACCATGTTTCAGTAATGCCTATTAAATCCCATTTCTCTTTAACTGCTAATAATTCTAACTCTCCCATTTTACCTGGCAAGCTTCTGGCAATAGCAAGCATGCTCTGTAGTTCTGAAGTGACTGCCACTGTACTTGAGTTACTTAACAATTCCGCCCTATTGACTATACTAACCCTCCCCCATGACTAGTTAATTTGATTCTTCCCCCCCCCCCTACACTTTCTATCCCATTACTGCTATCTGTCCCCCCCCACCTACTAGTTTATAAACTCCCCCGACGTTCTACCATCCTTTCTCCTAGCGCACCAGCTCCATCTTCATTAAGGTGCAATCCATCACTGCTATAGAGATTGTACCCAAGTGAGAAGTCAGCCCAGTGCTCTAAAAACCCAAACCCCTCCTTAATGCACCACTTTTTTAGCCACGCATTAACCTCTCTAAGCTCCTTCTGTCTCCCTGGACTAGCACTGGTAGTATCTTGGAAAATAGTACCTTAGAGGTCCTTGTCTTCAGCTTATTACCTAGTTCTATAAAATCATTCTTTAGGACTCTTCATCTTCCACTAACTTTGTCTTTGGTACCAATATGTACCAAGACTGCCGGTTCATTTCCAGCCCCTTCCAATAATTTATCTACCTGATCCACAACATGCCGAACCCAAGCACCCGGGAGACAGCAAACTGTTGGATTGCTGGGATCTGGGTGACAAATCACCTACCACCAAAACATCTCTTGCTCTGCCTATGCTGCCCATCCTCTCCTCCAATAGAACTGTTCTCCCGGCTGTTAGAGGGAACAGCTCTATCTGGCATTGCCATTCCTGAATAGACATCCCCAACAGTTTCACTCAATCTGGCAAATATGTTGGTGTCTGCCAACTCAGAACTGGCCTCCCTCCTGCTCCTGTTCCCCCTGCTTCCCGTTATAAGCTACCGCCTACCTCCCTGGACATCCTCACTAGCCCCATCTCCACGCTCAAAGCTAGGCCCAGCTAAACTGTGCTCAGTGAGCACCAACTTCCTTTCCAGTGGAGCAATATCACTAAGTGATGCAATTCTCCTCTCCAGTTCTCCAATTTGAGCTTCAATTATTCTGCTGTTGAATCTGTTTTAGCTTTTGCTGATCAGCCTCCCGCTATGGAAGGAGTCTTTGAAGATTCTGTCTGCAGAGGGGTAATGTGGCATAAAGAACATCCACTGTTTCGATATGAGTAATGGAAAGCTTTGTTTGCAAGGACGCAGCCTCCGGAGAAAGTAACAGACTGAATCAGCCAAGAACCCAAAAGTAAAGAATCATTGATATAAAAATCACATAAATACTTTTCATGGTGAATAAAAGTTTGTATATTAGGGGTGTGTGTGTTTGCAAACAGAGAATTACCTTAATCCTCTTGAGCGTACTAGCAGAGATTTGGATGATGCTTTTTCACTACGCACATACAAACTTCCTCTGCATTCAATGTCTCCTCGACCTTGGGAGGTTGATCAGCAGAAACCAAAACTGTAAATTGCACAGTAGCACGAATTGCATACAAAAGATTATAATTTAGAGGCTTTATTATTTCTTTCAGCAAATATTTGGTCTATGTTTAAAGGTATATAGAAGTTTGGAGATCACAACCTGTATCTAGCTGCTCTGCTCTGTAAGCTTCCTAGGGGTGTGCAAATCCAGATAGCAGTATCCAGCATATAAATACTAGCTACTTGCCCGTCAACAATGACAGGATTAAAATTGTAAGGCTGGCAATGCTGTTTGCCACACAATGTGAGGCTTTTGCTCCTCTAAGCACCTTCGGCATTTATCGAGAGCCTCTTCCCTGTGTACTTCAACTTTCCTGCCTTGCACTGCTCACCTCACGAACCCCACGCTTTTCTACGGGATTAAAGTCTGGAGACTGGTTAGGCCACTCCAGGAACTTAATGTGCTTCTTCTTAAACCACTCGTTTGTTGCCTTGGCTGTGTGTTTTGGGACATTGTCATGCTGGAATACCCCTCCACGACGCATCTTCAATGCCCTGGCTGAGGGAAGGAGGTTCTCACCCAAGATTTGACGGTACATGGCCCAGTCCATTGTCTCTTTGATGCGGTGCAGTTGTCCTGTCCCCTTAGCAGAAAAACACCCCCAAAGCATAATGTTTCCACCACCATGTTTGACGGTGGGGATGGTGTTCTTGGGGTCATAGGCAGCATTCCTCCTCCTCCAAACACAGCAAGTTGATACCAAAGAGCTCGAATTTGGTCTCATCTGACCACAACACTTTCACCCATTTATACTCTGAAGTTTGCCAATGAACATCTGAATGATTCAGACGGGCCTGTACTTGTGCTTTCTTAAGCAGGGGGACCTTGCGGGTGAAGCAGGATTTCAGTCCTTCATGGCGTAGTGTGTTACCAATTGTTTTCTTGGTGACTAAAGTCCCAGCTGCCTTGAGATCATTAACAAGATTCTCCTGTGTAGTTCTGGGCTGATTGTTCACCATTCTCATCTGCTTGGTGATGGTCTTGTAGCCCATTCCAGCCTTGTGTAGGTCTACAATCTTGTCCCTGACATCGTTGGACAGCTCTTTGGTCTTGGTCATGGTGCGGAGTTTGGAATCTGATTGATTGCTTCTGTGGACGGTGTCTTTTATACAGGTAACAAGCTGAGATTAGGAGCACTCTCTTCTCGAGAGTGCTCCTAATCTCAGCTTGTTACCTTTATAAAAGACATGTGGGAGCCAGAAATCTTGCTGATTGATAGGGGATCAAATACTTTTTTCACTCATTGACCTGCAAATCAATTTATAACTTTTTTGACATGTGTTTTCTTTTCTTCTTGTTATTCTGTCTCTCGCTGTTAAAATACACCTACCATTAAAATGATAGACTGATCATTTCTTGGTCAGTGGTTCAAAATCAGCAGGGCATCAAATACTTTTTCCTCACTGTATCATCAATTTTAACTTGACAAAACAACCACAATCGCGTCATTGATTTTATTATACATTAACTGATTTGGTGCACTGTTTCAAATACATAAAGTCTTCTCCTTTGGCTTACGTAAATAGCCATAAGTAACATTATTTAATGTATCATTTATTAATAGACACTAGCTTCTGCTTGATCTTTGAAATTGCCAAATGTTACAATTCCAGCTAGTCTCTTGTATATATTTTTGACCAAGTATATATTTTTTAAGGTTTTATGATCTTGTATATTGTTTTATTATCTCTTGTTCTCAGTTATGGATTAGCTAGAACCTAACTCCTTCTATTGTCCATTTTAACAGTTCCCAATAATTCATCCTATTGCTGCATAACATTTCATTTAATTTTTGCTTTCCACTCCACATAATGCCTATTAATAACCTCTTGAACTACCCCATCATTCTTCCTGTAACACCCATTTCTCTCGAACATATCCTTTTGTTCCATTTAAACCCTCTTCATAACTTCTATTAACCAACTTATCCCCTCTAAATAACTCTTCCCATTTCTGTTCAACCCCCCCCAATAACCTTTACCATGGCCTAATTTTACCCACCAATAACTCCTCCTGCACCATCTAGCCCCTCCCAATGACTACTCCTATTGCCCCCTTAACCCGATCCTGAAGGCTAGTTCTATTGTCCCATTTAACCCCTATGACAATTTATATTGCCCCATTAAATCCCTCTTGCTAAACTACTCCTATTGCCCCATTAACACTTCCCAAAAACTGTTCCATTTGCCTTTCAGCACCTCTCAATAGCTCCTCCCATTGCCCCATTTTAAACCTGCAAATACTGGTAATCGTCCATTGAATTTATCCCAATTATTCCTCATATTGCCCCAGTTTACATCTCCAATTAATTCCTCCTATAGCCCCATTTTCATCATTATCTCATATTGTTCCATTTACCCCACCCAATAACTCCTATTGCTCCATTTTATTTCGCCCATTAACTCCTCCTATTGATTCATTGTACCCAATCCAATGCATGCCCCCCCACAATAAAGACTAGAACAGGCTGTGCACACTGACTTTGTTTTTATTGGCTATAGAGCAGTGACGTCATGGAGCACAGGGTGGAGGGAGGGTAGGGGGAGAGCACAGCATTGCAGTAGGTCAGGCCTCCCCCTGTGCAACCTTATATCCTGATCTTTTCACGCACTCAGCTCAGTCGAACTCCCAAATAGTAAGGGCATCTCCGGGCTCCGCAGCTGGCAATGAGTGGGTTAATGCAGCAGTACTGACTACTGGCTGGGGACAAAGAGCAGCCTAGTGGTAACTGCACTGGTTTTTGAAGTTAGGCAGCTAAAAAAGTTAATAAAGTTAATTCCAAACCTCAAGCAAGCTGACTTGTTCCTCTGCAGTGCAAATAAATTAAAATGCTATTTCTGTGTAGAAAGAATTTACAGTACCATTCATGTCTAATGTTAAGTTATATGCCATTCTATAAAGGTGCTGAAGCAGGTTAAAGGAAGAACAGGAAACTGATGTATAATTGTATTTAATTCCTCAATTTGCGTGCTCAATGCATAGCCACAGAAAAAGTTTTATTAAACTTCAATTGATGTCACAGCAACATGTCCTGCCAGCCTGTAATTTTGCAAGCTAAACAGGGAGAGAAAATATTAATGTACAGAATTTGATGCTAGAGAAGAATTATTGCTGAACAAAATTGGGGCTGAAGAGTAATGGTTATATAAAAATGTTATATTTTTTTGGGAGAGTAGGTGATTAGGCGCCTTTAGTGGAGGATATAAAAAATATAATCTGCAGGGCAACGTAAGTTTTATTTGTAACCTGTAATAGGTATAGTTGTACTAAATGGAAGTATGGTGACCCCCTACCTGCAGATTGTCAGGCCAGACTCAGTCAGTGCCTGGTTTCTATGTAATGCAGAGTGACCTGAATGCACAATATCTGAACAGACTCAGACAGAGCTGTGTGTCTATCTAATATAGAGTAACCTCCTGACTGCACTTTTTCAGGGCAGGCTCAGAAAGTGATTTATGTCTAATGTAGAGTAACCTCCTGACTGCACATTATAAAGAACAAGCTTAGACAGTACTGGTGTCTACTTAATGCAGACTTCCTGAATGCACATTATCTGAACAAACTCAGACAGTGCTGTGTGTCTAATGTAGAGATATGTCCTGACTGCATGTTATCAGGACAGACTCATACATATCTAATTTACGGTGACCTCCTGAATGCAGATTAACCCATTAAGCTGCTGGAGAGCCCTGCAGAGTTTTATAGGATTCGGCCCAAAAATAACAATTTAGAACATGAATTCTCAAACAGCGCAGAAAAGTATTAACCCTGTAGATGCTGCATGCAGTCACGCATTGCCAAGCATGCTTCTCGGGAGAGGATGGAGGGGAGGGAAAGTTGCCTTGTAGCCTCCCACAAAAGCTTCCTGTTTTAATTGCTTCTTGTGGAAGGGGGAGGGTGTCTCTCTCTCTCTCTCTGTAGGGGGGCACATTGGTTCTGGATGCCTTCTGCTTGATGTGGTGGTTTTGCAGCTGGCGTCGTGTGTGAATTAAGGGGAAAATTAAGGGAAGGAAAGGGTGTCCATATTTTATAGGTTAGGGGCAGAGAGAGGGAGGCAGAGGGAGGGTCTCACTTTCAAAATCCAAGGTCAAGATGTCTAGAAAAAAGATCAACAAAAGACAGATTATTGAGCAGGTATTTTATTTATAGAAATAAATATCTATCTGCATACACCATGGCAATATATACATACCATAGACAACTTAAGTGTATGCTTCCCCCTGTCACACAAGTTCAGTGATGGAATAAAGTAAGTACACCCCTTTGGATTCTATGGTTTACATATTAAAGGCTCACTGTAATGCTATAGCAGGAGCTGCCTTTGAAGCCATTACTCTTCAAGAAAAAAATCCTATTAAATGTTTTAGAAAAGCAGTAATCAATATTAAACTTACTTTCAGACATCAACGTGTAGAGTTGTCTTATAAGTTCATCTGTCGTGTTATCAACTCTGACTTGGAGGCAGTCCTGAATGGTCAGGCGCCAGCTTGTGTTGTTGCCAAGATAAACCAATTTCATACTAAGTCTCAAGCTAATCAAAAGCATGAGCTCTGTTGTATTGAATTTAGAACTATCTCCCAGTCTTCACATTGGAATCAATGTCTAATTAAAACATTAAGCTCCTGTTAGGGCATACTTAGGTCCTTTACAACACATCTGACCTTTATATTGGTCCTAACAGTAGCCTCATGTGACAGGTAACACAAATACTTTAATATTATTTACTAGTGACTTGCCCATCAAAAATGATGGCATAATATAGTTTTATATATGTTGTTTCTCCTCCCTCCCTCCTATCTCTCTCCCTCTTCCTCCTTCCCCCTCTCTCCCTCCTCTATGTCTCTTCCCCCCTCTCCTGTGTCTATTTCCCCCCCCCCTCCGCCCTGTGCCTGTTCCCCCCCTCTCGATCCTGTCTCTCTTCCCCCTCTCCCTCCCCTGTGTCTCTTCCCCCTCTCCCTCCCCTGTGTCTCTTCTCCCTCTCCCTCCCCTGTGCCTCCCCCCTCTCCCTCCCCTGTGCCTCCTTCCCCCTCTCCCTCCCCTGTACCTCCCCCCTCTCCCTCCCCTGTGCCTCCTTTCCCTCCCCTGTACCTACTTTACTCCCCTCTCCCTCCACCCCCTCCCTCCCCTGTACCTCCCCCCTCTCCCTCCCCTGTGCCTCCTTTCCCTCCCCTGTACCTACTTTACTCCCCTCTCCCTCCACCCCCTCCCTCCCCTGTGCCTCCCCCCCCTCTCCCTCCCCTGTGCCTCCTTTTCCCCTCTCTCTCCCCTGTGTCTCCTTTCTCCTTCTCCCTCTTGCACACGCGACTCACAAATTGTGAGTCATACTTGTGGTAATTGCGAGTATTACCAACAAACTCGCAAATACCACAACTATATATATGATTCAAAATTCAGTAGCCTTGTGTGTAAAAGCTGATTTTCTAATATGTGGGACCAGCTTAAACAGCAATCACTAGAAGTAGATATTTCCTATACAAGTTTATCAGTCTCTCACATCACCTAAGAGGAATTCTGCTCACTACTCTTTACACAACTGATTCAGCCCTGTTATGTTTGAGGGCATTGGTTGCTATAATCTCTTTACATCCCTCCACAGGATCTCAGTGGGGTTGAGGCCATTTCAAAATCCTGATGGTTTTCTTTTTCAGCCATTCAGTAGTAGAGGTTTTAAATTATTGTTCTGTTACATGGTAAGCTTTAGCTGTCAGACAGATGGTCTCGTATTTCCCTCTAGAAAGTGCTGGTATAGAAAGGAATTCTTGGTCACTTAATTTTATCCTCCTAATTGTAACTGTCATATCAAATGTACATCTTGGTTACTTCTAACAGTGATGGATTCTTACCTTGTTCATGTTATTATTGGGTGCTTTAGATAAAGTACTTTGCATGCTTGATTTTAAACTCAATAACAGGGTCCTCCATTCTTTTGTAATTTGCTGAAATAGTTTTTGACGTGTATGTACTCTGTTTAGCACTACATAATTTGTTGGTGCATTACAAATTACGAATAATACTAATAATAATAGTAACCTTTACCTGTTATCTGTGATTTAAGGATCCATCCACCTGAAGTTTCTTTTATATATCTTTTTAATATTCTGGTTTTAAGCAGTGTGTTATTTTAATGCAAGTAAAGTAGAGGTGCTCATTTGAGAAAGAAATATACCCCAGTGTTTTTTTTTTTTTTATATAGGTCTGGTTACCTACTCAGAGAGCAGCCTCTTTAAGCTCACTTGTGCCCTTCACAGGGAGAAATACCCTGTAGTATATCAGTCTGGTCTCACTCAAAAGAGTGACCCAGCCCCAAAATACCAGGCAATTCTACCCTGAACAGGAGAAACAGCAAACCCCAGATGCGTTTTGGCCTCGGTGGGCCTCATCAGTGAGGTGCAGCTGTAATCCCTAGGGCACTGTGAGCAAGGAGTCCACGTCTGGTTCCCCCTATCCCCCATAAGTGAGGAAAATTCATGCAAATAAAGTAAAGGTGCTCATCTGAGAACGAAAAATACCTTAGTGGGTTTTTTCTATAGGTCTGGTTACCTATTCTGAGAGTGATCTAGTCCCGAAATACCGGGCAATTCCCCCTGAACAGGAGAAACAGCAAACTTCAGACGCGTTTCAGCCCCTGTGGGCCTCGTCGGTAAGGTGCAGCTGTTCTCCCTAAGGCACAGTGAACAAGGAGTCCACGTCTGGTTTTCCCCCACGTCTGGGGTTTGCCGTTTCTCCTGTTCAGGGTAGAATTGCCTGGTATTTCGGGGGTAGTTCGTACTCTGATGAGCACCTCAGACTTAGTTGTTTTGTTTATGCAAATTACTATTAGGGTTTAGTCTCCCTAAGGGTGATAGGGGACTCCAGACGTGGACCCCTTGCTCACTGTGCCTTAGGGAGTTCAGCTGCACCTCACTGACGATGTCCATAGAGGCCGAAATGCATCCGGGGTTTGCTGTTTCTCCTGTTCAGGGTAGAATTGCCTAATATTTAGGGGCTGGGTCACTCTTTTGAGTGAGACCAAACTGATACACTACAGGATATTTCTCCCTGTGAAGGGCACAAGTCAGCTAAAAGATGTTGCTCTCAGAGTGGGTTATCATGTCCATAGAACTAATCTATTAAGGTTAGTTTGTTTTCCAATGACAACCTCTGGCTTAGTTGTTTTGTTAATAAAAGTTATATTTTATTAATATGTTATATTTAGCACTCAGGAAATGCTGATCTGCATAAGAATACAGCAGCAACAGAACCGATTAATTTAGAAACACATTACTAATACACTGTATAGCTATTTTTTCTTGCTCTTTCATAACTTGAAAAATAGATTTGGGGTGACAGAATCCCTATAAGCTGATATGCTTCTGTGCACTCCATGTCATGTGTCCAGGGTGTGAGAGAAAAATCTATCTGTCCTGATAGCAGTTTTTATCTGTATCCTTCCCTGGAGTACCCATTGCAAGCCAACCTGGATTGAGCAGCTTATTTTTAAAGAAAACCTGAATTGGGGGTGGAGGGAATAACAGCACTATTGTCCCTGAACATTAAAGGGATATTAAAGTTTCATGGACTAATACATTTATGCACTCTATAGGCAAAAAACAGCCTATTCGTATGCACATCTCATAAAACACTGTTTTTATTCATATCTAAAAATCACTCTAATTATTATGTTGACACCTCCAGGAGGTATCTACACAGGCATCTGATCCCCACCCCCCAACCAGCATGCAGCATCAGGAGAACAATATTACCCACTATTTACCTGCTGTTGCAGCTTCCTCTTTTTATGTCAGCAGCAATACATAGCATATATCAGGCTGTTTTTCAGCACAAACAGTAACCCAGAGTTAATTCAAAAGTTTCAGCTAACCTGATTGCCCAAAAATAATCATATTCAATTTGTTGCTAATTTAGCCTGGGTTTGGAGGGTGTTAACCCTAATGTTCAACATTCAGAAATTACAAGATATTTAGCTTACTTCAATGTAAATGTTTAAATGTTTATTTGGGATTTTTTTTCATGCAAAAAATGTTTGCACACACTACTAATTCTCCTCTATCAGATGCATTCATAATCCATCAAACTTAGATAAGCATTCTTTTTATTATCACTGCTATAGCACAAGTGCCAGCTTTCCCCTCCCTTACCTGAGCACTCTCTCCAGTCTCCTCGGGGGAGGGCTCTGTCTCACAATACACCACTGCCTTAGTAACCAGCATATCCGGATGCTGCAACTTCGCCTCCTTAATGGCCAATGCCAGGGCCTGTGGATTATGAAAAGAGGGAGTTCAGGATCGGGTTGCTAATCCTCTATAATACCATTGGCACCTGAAGTGCTGTATTATGATGTCATACTGTCACAATATATATTTGCCTATGCTGTTTTCTTCAAGCAATGCACTGCACCATTTTATATTATGGTACAATGCTTTGCTGTGCGTTCTGTTGACATTGTTTGCACCAGTATTTGTTTGGTGAGATGTTCTGCAGTGCTCTCAGCTGTGCACAGATTGTTCACAGTGTTTTTTTTTTATTTAGTGAGATGTCCTGCAGTTTTAGTTGATGTGGTGAATTGCTGTGTTTAATTGGGTAACATACTCTACAGTGTTACCTGTTCCTGATCCACGTCTTCATCGCCAGTAATAATTATTCGTTTCTCTATCCGTGTCTCAGAGAATCCGCCTTTCACAGTCTGAAGAAACAGAACAAGAGCAGGGTGAGCAGGGTATAAGAAATATGAGCGAAGAGAGACAGGGATGGGAAAAGAAAGAGAGAGGAAGATCAGTGAGAGATAGGATGAGATAACTGGGAATGTGGGGAAAAAAGAGAATATGCTGAGCTGGAAGAGATGGATGAGAAACAAAATGGGGTGAGTGCAGAGACAGAGGCAGAATGGGTGAGTGCTGAGTAGAGAGACAGACAAAATGAGGATGAGTGGTGAGGTAGAGGGAGACAGAATGGGGACAGTACTAAGATGATAGAGAGACATAATGGGGTGAGTGTTGAGAAAGAAGTGACAGAATGGGGTGAGTGTTGTTTTATATATCTGTATAATCACAGAAAGGAGTTTTGAGATCGAGAGACAAAGACACAAAGGGGTGATAAACAGGGACTTAAATTAAAGTGAGTGGGGGAAGTCATATAGAATAACATACTAGATGTAGAAGAAAACAGGGTGAGGTTGTGCAGGAAAAGGGATCACAGTAAGAAGCAATGTAACAAAAGAGTGAATGGGACATGTTCTAATGCTTAAGTGGACCTTCTTTTCACCTTGGTGACATGTGTGGTAGTGGAAGAGGATAGCGTCTCTGCGGTGGCAGCGTGGGTGACACTCGCCGTGGGGACAACCTGAAAAGCAAGACCAAGTGAGACCGCTATGCCTTGTGTGGATGTTTACCAATGATTCTGTAAACCTTGTAAGATGGCAATGAGACGTTCCGAAGAATCTCAGGTCTCTCCTAAAAGTCTCTAAATCTCACCTGTGCAGCACGTGGAGCTTCTGCTGGTGTGACCTGGGGCACCTCACTAGACGACAGAGCCTGTACTGCCTCCGTACTTCCTGCCTCAGTCCTGCTGTCCTCAGCCTATATGACAGGAAGGAGTAGTGTATTTAAAATACTATGCTAATTCCACTTAGTATATTGTTTTTTTTTTAAAACCTAACCTCGATAATGGGCAATTTTTTTAGAGTAAAAAAACATTTAAATATTTTAGTTTTAGATGTAGTTATTTTTTGCAATGGGGTTCTGTTTCCTTTACCGAGCTGCTTCTTTTAGCTGCAGTCTGGTGAATATGTCCTTTTAAACAAATGAGATTTGCACTGGTTCTGTTGGAAGCACTGACATTTTAGCTGTCACATTTCCATTTTATTATTATTTGCATTCAAAGAATCCTCCCACATCGGGAAGTTGATCTACAGAAACCAAAATTGTAGCTTCCAATCCAGCATAATTGCATATAAACTGTAATAAAGTATTGCCTATTGTTAAGTATAGTTCTTCAAAAGGTGTATATTTCGAATATAGGACTCCGGGTGTCATATTTCCTTTAATGAGTTAAAGTATCAGTTCCATTATAGAGCAAAGTGACCTAATAATAGTGACATTTTTAATCAGACTTACATAACTACTTTAAAGAGTCATTGCTGTCCAAAATGCTATATCATTCATTTAAAGAGTATTACATATTAGAAAAGGTTTATTTGCATGAGAAAAAAAACATGACATTAAAAAGGGACTGTCATCCCAAAATAAATGTTTTTTAGATAATTCTTAAAAAGCATAAAAAAACATGTCTATGTCAAATAAGCAATTTTCTACTAAAGTGAATGATTCTTGAGATATTCAGTATTGTCTGTGCAGCACTGCATGCAAATGAGTAGCTCACAAATACTTAATTAATTGCTTGGATGAGGTAATGAGTATCACAATCTGCCTGTCTCTCAATGTGGTGGACAAAACAATGTAGCTCAATATGATATGTAGTTAACATACAGAGAGAGCATACTAAGTATCCCAGGGATGAATTACTGTATTGTTTCAATTATTTATTTTTTCAGGTGACAGTGTCCCTTTAAATGTAATATAATATATGGATGTCTGAACTGCAGCATATTGTGTTTTTGTTCCCATTGCTTTTAATGTACGTTAAATGGTGGGAGAAGGAATGTAGTGCTATGGGAATGAGGGATATCAGACCTGCAATGTAGTTACTGTGTCTGTCTCAGCGCTCAGGATCGGCTCCTTTTCATCCACCTAAAAAAACAAGAGATGGAACATTGGAATGGAAGTGAAGAAGGAGGCAGAGAAAGAAAATCAGGAAGGACAGGAGAGAAAATACAAGTGATAAAGAGAAAATAGAAAGAGGAGGAAATGAGACATGTAGGATGGTATGGAGAAAAGAGGCAGAGGTAAAAAGTGAGGAGAGAGATAAAGAGGGTGAGATAGGCCAAAGTAGGGTGGTAATGTGAAAGTGAGAGAGAATGAGTGAAGGAAAGATATTACTAAAGACATAGTAAGGGAAGGGAATGAGACAGAGGAGAAAAGAAAGAGGGAGGGGGAATAAGGGATTATAGCAAATAGGAGAAGAAAAAAAAGATAAGATAAGCAAAAGTGGGTAAAGGAAATATGAAGATATAGTTAAGATGAGGAGAGTAAATGGTAAAGAGGGTCATGAGAATGAGAGGGCTAGAGAGAAGAGGATGGAGAAGAAAGAGAATAGAGTTTTAAAGAGAAGGAAGAATAAAAGGCAAGGAGGAGAAGGAGAGAGAATTAAGATAGAAGAGGGGAGAGATGAAGAGCGTGAAAATAGTAGGGGGAGAGAAGAAGAGGGGGAACATTGAAGGATGGGGAGAAGAGAGGAAGAGAAACATTACAACAAGGTTATGAAATACTAGCGATTTGCCCGTCAAAAAATGACGGTCAATAAAATTGTAAGGCTGGGAATGCTGTTTGCCACACAATTTAAGGTTTTTGATCGTCTGAGCACCTTCGATGCTCAGTGCAAGCCCCACGCTGAGTGCCTTCTGTGTACCTCTCCCCTGGTGTACTTTTGCTTCTCTGAGCTCACTCTGAGCTCATTGTGAGCCCCGCGTTGAACGCCTTTGGTGCTCATTGCGATCCTTTCCTCTGCTCTACTTTTGGTTCTCTGAGCACCCTGTGCACTGATTGTGAGCCCTGCGCTTAGCGTCTTTGGTGTTCATCGCGTAGCTCACAATGAGCGCCTTCGCTGTTCATTGCGAGGCTCTCCGCTCGTGTACGTGTCAGTCATTGCAAGTGGCACGCTGATTGGCTTTGTGTACTTTTGCTACGCTGAGTACCCTCGGCGCTCATTGTGAGCCCCGACACTAAAAGCCATTGTGGCTCATTGCGATCCTCTCCCCTGGTCCTTTTTTATATATATATATATATATATATATATTTTTTTTTTATGCTAATTAATTAATTAGATAATAAATTAATATACTTTACCTATTTGTAATTAATATATCCAGCAATCAATATCCTGAAGAGCTAACAATCTGTTTTGATTTTCCTGCAGCATACAATGTACATTTGCACTGTTGCTGACCTGTAAGTGTAAGTGTCAGCAATGTGTGAAGTGTGCAGTGTAAATAGGCTGCGTGCGGGAGGGCAAACCTTTTGTTTAGCTGTGTAATTGGGCATTTTGTAATGCTAATGTTATTAATTGTAAGTTAGTGTTGTTAAATGGCGGCATTTGTCTATGTGTTACGAGGGTGTGCAGCATTTTCCGTTGTCCCTAATAGTGTCTTTTATACCTTGTACGTGCCTGTGTAAAAGTCTTATGTGCTCGGCTGTGTTTTGCGTGTTTAGGGGTCGTGTAGCCTCTTTTACATTTTTTTTGGGCCGCCATTTCTTTTCTCGCTTAGGCGATTTTCGTGTGTGGTTAAATTGTCGTGCAACCTGACTCCCAGACATCATTCCTGTCCCCACGTGCAGTGAGTGGTGTTTGTTTTGTATTTTTGTTAATTTTGGTGGTGTTATTGTTGTTTTTGTATATGCGCGGTTCGGCCGTGAACTTCGTATTTTTTTGACCTTGTATTTTGTTTCCTAAGT
The DNA here is from genome assembly GCA_027410445.1 of Discoglossus pictus. NCBI lineage: Eukaryota > Metazoa > Chordata > Amphibia > Anura > Alytidae > Discoglossus > Discoglossus pictus. The sequence goes on from CM050174.1 coordinate 53,033,525, forward strand.
GCCGCTTTCCTTTTTGCAAGTATTACGGGCCGTAATTTTTCAACTGCTACGGGTCTCGTATTGTTAATGGTGTAATTGAGATTTAGTTCCGCGGGTCGTTGGGATGGGCGCCTATGGAGCTAATCTCCACCAACACAGTCAGCGCCTTTGGGGCTCACTGCCTAAGTCGTGCCGGGTCGTAGGGATGAGCGCCTATGGCGCTCACCTCCACTAGGGTAAGGAGCGCCTTTGGCACTCCTTGCCAGCAACTGCGGCCCACGCTTCGTGAGCAAGCAAACGTTAGCAACAACCCATATTGCTCACATCTATATATGTGAAAAAGGAGGACAGAGCAGTGAGGTATGAGAGAGGCAAATGATATATACGAGGCAAATATTGTGGTAAAGAGAGAGATAGCGAAGGATTAGTGAATGATGGGATAAGAAGAAGGAAAGTAGTCAATTCAGAGAAATTAAGAAAAAGACATATGGGCAATTGGAATCTGGTGTAAGAAAGAGAAACCAAAACATGAGAAGAGAGATAGCAAGAAATATGCAAGGGAGGTGATCATGCAACATAGCTTTTTGCCGATGAATCAATATTCTTAGCATTTTTTTTTAATTATTAAAAGAGTAATAGGAAGTAACAGGAAGTCCCATGTAATAATTTTGATGATTTCATAGATGACACAGGAAATGTCTCAGGAAGGTCAGCGGAATATATCAATCCGAGACAAGTTACTTCTACACAGACACATACAGCCTTATTAAATTGCGATTTGGCCAATTGAATAGGACTCTATATAAGCACATAGGATGTTTTTTACAGAAGTTTTTAGTTAGTGAACTTCTACTCAAAAGCAAGGTCTTCCCTAACTAAAAACTTCTGTAAAAAAAATATGCTATGTGCTTATATAGAGCCCTATCCAATTTACCGAATCACAATTTAATAAGGCTGATAATGTTTTCAATTTGCCTTGTCACACATTATTTTTTTTTCAAATGTGTTTTCATAGTACTTTCTTGATTTATCACACTTGCCCCTTCAATTTATGTTTTATTCTTTTCCTCAAATGGTAAAAACATTACAACTGTATTTACTGAAAAACAGTGACCATGTTAATCATGTAATGCTGTAATTATAAAGTGAAAACCATGGTTTCATAAAAATAATCTTTTTAATTGATTTAAAGCCACACTGCAGCAAAATGAAAACATGCCAGCCTTGTCTGCAATTCGATTACTCATTCACTTAAAAATACATCTGATATTAAAAGAGTATGACTAATTAGCAAGTGACATTACTGAATGCAATGACAAACAATTCCATCTCAGTTGTTTTTATCTCATCTACAATTCTTAAAATACGACTCCATATTGAATATCTCCCTCTATTCTATCCCAGCTCACATAGGCAAAGCCAGAATAGAAAAGATTTGCCAGAGAAATCATTATATTAGCTAAAACAGTTCTGTTATTCATTAATGGCTAGGTGTACCATGGTATTTTGCACATTGAAAGTAGATGGATGTGGAAGTGAGAACAGTACCCTTTTTAAGACTTGATTTTAGGCAAATGTTGTTCTGTTTTGCATTTTAAATACTAAAATAGAAACTTCCAGTGTATTCAAAATCTTCTGTCTACCTCGAGAAGTTGATCAGAAGAAACCAAAATGGTAGACTCCACAAAAGCATAATTGGTACAAAATATTCATTTAATTTAAGACTACCATATATCTTTGTCATTGCCTCGGCTAGATTGGCACAAGAGAATTACCTGAGTGGTTTGTACAGTTGTAATCTGTGTATGCACTACACCTGCAGTCTCTGTCCAGCTGGTTGTGTTCACAGTACTGATTTCTTTTTGTACATTCTGTGGATATTGCTACAAGAGGGAAGAGATGTGTTATTGAATGAGAGGGTAAAGGGGTGTTTTAGAAATTACCAAAGTACACACAATAATGGAGTTAGAACACACAAACATGATGTTTAATTATACACAGAATGAGTACACAAGATCTCATTATAAAACACTGATGATGCAGCAGGCTATAGCACAAATCATGAGAGACAACGCACAAGTATGATATGAGTGACATACACACGTCACAAACACGAAGGTAATGCCACTGGGATTAACATGCAATGCAATGTAATATGTTTGAGGGCAACATGCCATGGCCCTCACAGTTCCCACAAATAATGATGGCAGGATGGGAGTCATATCTGGAAATGAATGTTTTGTCATGCAACACCTCTTCCAATATCTGTAATGCCTTGAATGTTTTTAAGATTCTAAGTGATAAGGCTGGCATGGCCAACTTAAAGTTTTCCCTCTAATTTATAAAATTCATAATGAAAACAAGGGTGAGTTAGGACATGTCCACATGCTGTGCCCTGGTACCTCCTCTGGATTCTCCTCCTCCTTGTCTTCGTCATGTTTTGGTTCCTGGTTGGCTATGGTGGGGTTGTTTTCTGAGATGCCTCCTGAGCCATCCCCTTGGTCTCTGTGCAGCTCAGGCAAGCTGCGGGTGAAGTCTTCAAATCCTACGTTGGAATGGTAATCACCAATGACTGTGAAGTCCACTTCAGCCTCCAGACTTGATGTAGAGCTGACAGTAATGCTGGAGCACTTCCTTTCGATACTCAACTGATTCTCCTTCAGGAGCCCCATGTTCTGCTCCTCCTCACCAGACCCGCGAATCTCCTCTGCTTCCCTGCTGTTCACTCTCTAGGGTAGGGGAAAGAGCAATGGATGGAGAGGGTTGCAGTAAAACTGGATGGGTATCACAAAAGGGAATCTGCAAAACCCATTTTGTTGCAACCTGTGATATTAAAAGTCAAGAAGTGTTGCAATATATTTTGCTAAATAGCAGAGGAAATTAGGTAAGAGTCATACCGACTATCTGCACTGGTTCTGATGGTTAGAGGTTAACAAGCAAGATTATGGACACCAATAACCAAAATATATTGGTGTAATGGAGGGAGGTCTATCAACTTGGTATCTAAATAATATAGCCCATTGTCAATATGAGATCTAAATAGACTCACTACTCTTTCCTCATTTAATCTATGTAGGTGTGTTGCAATGAGATCTAAATGGGTAGCCCATCTTTCCTAATTTAACTGACTCAGGCCTATCAACCCATGCAATAATCTGAGTGACCCAGACAATTAGTTTTAATGTATAAATATCTATCAAAATGGACTTTAATTGAGGTCTGTAAAAATGAAATCAAAATAGTGTAACTGGTCCTTCCAGTTTTAATAGATAGAGGAATTGAGGTCTATAACGATGAGATCTAAATTAGGGGCACATCAGGTTTATCAATATAGAATCTCAATGGGTTAAATTATCCTTCATGATTTCTTGTCTCTTATTAATGAGAGCACAACTAGTATTCTAACTTATGTCATGCTATGAGGGGGGAAGATGCAACCAGTCCTTTAATTCTGGTCATAAACCAACACATATGATCAGTCAAATCCATGATGGATGGCAGCTATCCACATTGTAACATTTGTTAACTCAAAATCTCTTGATTCAATGATTCAAAAGGTTTTATCAACAGTATGTACAAACACCTTGTATGAATGGATCTGAGTCTGCATGTTGAGCAATGTGTTAATCCATTTGTAATGCTCTGCATATTGTCACATAATGTTCTGCATGCAGATGTACGCCTTCCTCTGCACAGATACAAGCATATTTTGCATCCTTTCACTGGTTCTCATAACATTATTGCTCTGATAGGCGCCATATAAGTTGGGGACTAATAGGTTGATGTAGTAGTACTTCAGGGCAGGACTGTGTCCCGACCTGAAAAAGGACTGTCCCGACTTTCCTATAACCATGATCCATCGGGGACACCTCTCTGAGTGCAGACGGGACATCCCTTTCCTCCCAAGATGTTGGCTCGAGGGGTTGACACTAAAGTGGGAGAGAAGGATTAGAGTGAGGGGGACCCCCTCAGCGAGACAACTAAACATTGGCAAGATGCAGGCCACTGGCAGAGCAGACGGCATCAAAGCGAGGCTAGATGGGCTCAGGTTCACTAAGCAGAATTAAGTTAATAACATCATGATAAATTTGTGGTTTTCAGCAATGGCTTTTGTGGTTAGTGCTTTTTTAATAAAAATAACCTTGTGCTTGAGAATGACTTAGTACATCAATGTATTATATTCAAATAATGTCTGGAGGAAAAAACAGGGGTAAGTTGGAGAGTGAGAGATGTGCCATCTCTGTTATTTCTGCTCTGTAACGTTGCAGTTCAGATTGACTTAAAAATATCAACTAGCTGTTTATCCTCATGAACCCAACACTGCTTAGTGAATCAGTGCCTAAATGAGCAGCACAAAAGCAAGAAAAAAACGGCCTCAGTGCAAGGGCGGGAGACGAGGAGGTGGAATGGAGATTAGTAACCCTTTCCGTGCGAGAGGCTAAAGGTGCAACCCCAGCCATCTCAAAACCACTCATGTACCCTCTATGGTATCACTCAAGCAATGGCTTCCAAGTTGGGATTCAAAAATGGCATTGTGGCCACTGGATCAAGATGATGTCACTGGATGCACAAGATTCCTTGTCAATGGATGCACCCGATTCCTGGAGTGGAAGTGATGTATTTTTTTGTTTTATTAGCAAATGGGCAAAAAAGCGGCTGTGAATGCACCTCTCCCTCTATCCATCCACCCTCCCTCTTGTTGCCTTTCTTTGGCATCCATGCGTCTTGCTGTGGATTTTGGGCATGAAATATAATTTAGCCAGACTGTGCTTCAGCCAGAAGCAGATGGTGGGATTGTTTTGGCACAGACAGGCAGACAGTTCCCGCCATGACACTGTGCCCTTCGTACACACAGAGGGTCTGATTATGCCCAGCCAAACCACAACACACCAACGCAAAAAGCAGTTTGTGCCTGCCCCGCTCCCCCCCTCACACACATGCTGCTCTCTTAGATGCACAGTTACCGCCGCGTCTGTCAAAGTGATTTCACAGCCAGAATCTGGAGAAGAGAGGTCCCCTGGAGTATCTGTTGTGGACTCTGCAGGGCTAGCATCTCCTACTTGACCAAGAGCCATGGTGGGGCGCGAGTTGGGCTGTAGTTGCATCCTCTCAGTCGGATTGCTTTGTATAGGACCTTCTTGATGGCTTCTGGGCAACAACACTGGTAATGGAATTATGGTGGGCAGCATAAAGTGAAGAACTGGTGGACCCCAATCTTCCAGTGCTGACTCCTGATTATTCCTCCCAGCTATCACTTCCAGAGGACTTCCAGAAGAATGTAGGTTACCTGCCATTGCAGAAGTTACCGCCATATTTCTTATGTCCATGTCTGAGACTAAGTCCTCCTCTGACACTTCTCCATCTAGTTTATCTGATTTCAATACATCAATGGTTACGTATTCTTTACTCAGCTCTATTGTTCCTCTGGCCTTCTCTTTAGGGCTACCTTCATCTTCTAGAATATGAACCTGCTCCACTTGTTGGTCGAATGTCACATAACTGCCTTTAACCTCATTTCTTTCTTCTGTTCTAAGCTGCTGGTACCCAGAATTCTCATACCACAACAATGGTTTCTCTTGATCTTCCCAAGTAACACCAACTGGTGAAAGTGTATCAATGTCTTCACCCGAGTCACCAGTTTCATCCTCACAAACAATGAGGCGTCTGCTGTCCTCAAGATCCATGTTAGCCCTGTATTCATATTTATTCCTCTCCAAAGTTCCTTGTGGACCTGGTCTTCTCTCACTTCTCCTTGTAGGACATATAATCTCTTCTCTTTTCTCCTCATTCTCTGTTCTTGAATCTGATCCTTCTCCATTTGCCCAAGCAGTCACCTGCTCAGTCTTCTCCAACTTTATGACCCAGTCCCTGCTATCTTCAGCAGGTGCTCCATCTGGGGCAGTTCTTGCCTTGCTCTCTACATTGTCCCATTCACTAGTAACCATCACCAGACGCTCTTCCCTCTGAGTCAATCTTATCCTCCTCTCTACTGCTCTTGATGCCTGTCCAGCTCTTTCCAAATCTCTCTCTTCGTGTGCCTCACCTCTCCATTGCTCCCCTTGTTCTCTGAGGATGATCTCTGCTTTTTGGGGTTCCTCTTCTGCTGAACGGATGTCTGGTTTGGGAGGCTGGATGGTTTCTTGCTCTCCTACCTCTTCACGAGTTGGCTGAACCTTCTCTGCTTGTCTCTCAATAAAAACCCAATGCTCCATTCCCTGCATTTTAACCGGAGCAAGAGGAGTTAGCGGCTGATGTACAGTGACAAAAAACGGTTGTTATATTAATAATTTGCTGTCTCATTTGATTAATTAGTATAGGCTAAGCAGCACATACAGGGAGGAGGGAATGTTCAGTATGAGGTGCAAATATTATTTACTCCATCCCTATAATAAACATTTTGTACTGTACAATGATGCAAGTATATATAAACCTCTAACCAAACAGTGTGTTGAATATGGTAAAAAGTATGCTGAATTATATACAAGGACAATTAACCTACTGCACTGTACAGGTATGGTAAGTATCTGTTCTATACACTCATAACTAACATTGTATAATTGACTATAACCTCTATATTAATAAAAACACAAATTGTATCATTATTTTGAATATTTATTTAAAAATGATTACAATACTTGATTAAATATTGATGATGAACACATTGCACTATATAATTGATGCAGAGGACATATAAATTTAAATTGAACATGATGCACTGTATAACGATATTGAGTAACTGTACACTAATAAACTAACTACTCTGAATATGATGCAGAGTATCTATAATGGCTCATGGTTTTAAAGACAAAACTTACAATAAAAGATTTCATGACTTGAATATGTACCTCAGAAGACGGAAGGGAGAGAGTAGATATATATCAAAGAAACCTTGTCTACAGAAATGGTAGTAGATAACTGGAACTGTCTTCCAGTTTAAATGGTAATTTAGACACAGTTACGGAATTTAAGTGTGCCTGAGATAAACAGGTATACCTGAGGCTCAATTAAGCCAAGCGTTTAGACAGAAAGAATGGGCAGTACAGGTGGGTATATTTTTGGATGGTATCGGATGTCAAATGTCTGTTTCTACACACGGATACTAAACTCACTACACTGTATGAAAACGCAAAAGTTTTCTACACCCTGATAATAAACTTACTAAAGTACATAATGATGCTGAGTATCTACACCCTGATAATAAACACACTACACTGTATAATCCTGAATATCTACCTGTAAACTAATAATGAACACTGTGCTCTGAGTAATGATGCTGAGTATTTATATATATATTTAATAAAATTGTTGCACTTAGAAGACCTATAAAAATAATCATACTCATACTCTCTATCTACATACTGTGTTCTTGAATACAGTCTAGTTTTAAAAACTATATTTAATACGAAAAATAGTTGATCTGCATTCATGTTCTCTCAAGACAACGTTTACCGGACGGATTCCAGGAGGCCACTTACTACTTTACATAATATAATCAGTAAGATTTTATTTGTTTATTTAATTAGCAATAAAACCTGTGTTTGAACAAACAAATGTAAAAGAAGCTTTTAAAACTTACATTTGAACGTTAGTGTTACAGTCTGGAGCATATTTGCTGCTCTCCATCCCTATTAGTTGTCTATGGGTGTGAGTAAATCTGTACAGTAGGCTGTCCTGATCTGTCTTTATCTGCCTCTTTTTCTTCAGTGACCAACAGACTGGTCTGTAGGAAATTTAAGGTCAGACTCCTGGAGAAATCCACTACCATTACCTGGAAGTAATAGGAGCGGGAGACAAATAGACATGCTGGAGACTGAAAACTACATTTAAATGTAAGTTTTAAAATTTACATTGAAATAGTCTTCTATTGTTATTCAGTTGTTAAATAAATTAAACCATATGGTAGGACCACAGCAGTGGTGTTTTAAGTCATATTTATTTCAAGCAGTCAGGCTCAAAGTTTTTAAACATACATTTTTTTGCATTGTAAAGTGGTTCTTTAAATAGAAAAAATAGACACTTTCAGAAACTTTTTAAGGCCTCATCTAGGTGATTCATGTGAAGTACTTCTTAAATAAAATTATAGTTTAAAGCACCACTGCGGTTATTTTGCTTTTGTTTTACTTTTGTTTGAATAACAACAGTTCATAATGGCCAAACATTTTTGCAAAAGGCAAAGAATATTTACATTTTTTTTATCTTTTATACCCAATTGTTCATTACTGCAGAGACCCATTTTCTTTTTTCAGTTTAACTTGAATAATCATTCCATTAGAACTAATGAATGCACTATCAGTTCTATTTGCCACAGTCCTATTTTGTAGATATGAATTTCCTGTGTATTCAGTCTCCTCACACTTCAAGAGTAGAACAGTAGAAAACAAAATCCCACAGCAGCATAATTGCATAGAAATAAGACTATATTAATTTATTCTCTTCTATAAATCATTTTGCATATTTTCAAATGAAGTTCTTCAAAACAGTATATTTTAAATATATGAACAGCGGTCTTTTTAAGTAATATCTTCATATTTTATATTTATACAAATAACTTTATAGATGATGATTTAGGCTATTTTCTCTCCTCAAAATTGTTGATCTAATCAAAACATAAACTCTATCTATAGTAGATCTATTTTTCATATTGATTTCTAGTACTGTGTATTTTGGAAATCTACATATCATATCAACTCCTGGTCTATCACAGGCTTACACACCATATCAACATATCATATCAACAGCCAGGCCTGCATAACATGTGAATTCCTAGTCTACAAGAGGCCTACAGTTTAAATCAATGCCTAGTTTACCAGATATATCTACATATCAAACCATCTCTCACTCTATTGAAGGCCTACATAGCATTACAACCACCAGGACATTGGAGGCCTGCATAAGGTATGAACGCCTAGTCCATCAGAGGCTTACATATCATATCACTCCCCAAGCACATCAATGCTTATTTATCAGAGGCCTATATATCATATCAAATCCCAGTACAATGGAGGTCTACATATCATATCATATTAAGTTCCAGTATAACAGAGAATTAGACACAATATCAAGTTCCATTCTACTGCATAATACTGATCAATGCACTGCTAAAGAACATGCTGCCTTTTATAACTCAATATAATAATACAGATTAATTTCATACCAGAAAAAAAAAATACACGTTTCCTGGCTGCTTAACACCAAATTTACTCATCTTCAAATATTACCAGAAATGTTGGGGTACCATTACTATGCAGCCAAACTATGCTGCTTATAAATCGGGGAAACATCTCTTGGTTTGAAGTAGCGTATACATTTGGAGAAAACTCATTTCTCAAATATCATTCTTCCAATCCAACAAAAAAGACTTGATATTCAAAAATGGATAGCAGATAGAGAAGACCTATGAATTTGGTGGGTCCTACTGCCTGGAAGGCTCACTAATTGATGCCCCAAAGCAGACTTGTAGCTTCTATTAATAAACACAATGAAAAAGAGGTACCCTAAGGTAGAAGAGTTTTAAACCTTTAAGAAATCCAGTTGGATAAGAAACACCTCTAAATATTTTCATAATAGTAAATTGACCGTCATAAATGACAGTAACATAGAGTGTTATCTTGAAATGTCTGTGCTCTCTTTCTGTGCACTCTCTCTTTCTGTGTGTGCTCTATCTATGCAATCTCTCTCTGTGTGCTCTCTCTGCACTCTCTGTGTGAGCTCTCTCTGTGCACTCTGCTCTCTGGCCTGTCTCTCTCGATTTCTGTCTTGTCTCTAGTGCTCTCTCTCTGTCCTGTGTTTCTTGCTCTGTCCCTCTCTTTCTTTCCTGTGTCTCTCCCTTTATTTGTGTCCTGTGTGTGTCTCTCTCATTCCCTCTCTTTCCTGTGTGTCTCTCTCACTGTGTGCACTCTCTCTTTCGTTGTGCGCGCTCTCTGTCTCTTGCTGTGTGCGGTCTCTGTGCACGATCTCGCTCTGTCCAGTATCTCTCTTTGTACCTCTCTCTTTGCTGTCTGTCTCTCTCTTTGCTATATATCTCTCTGTGTTATCTCTGAGGTGCATAATGGCTGCTGTTTTTCAGGCCATGCCCTTCGATGACATCAGCTTTACAGATTACCAATTAATATAGGTGAGAAGAGAGTTGACCTTATCAGGTAAAAAGACCATAGGCTATAACATCGGGGGAAAAAAACACCTAGCTGTTGATCACATGTCCTAAAGGGAACCTCATGGCACTATTATTAAATGTATCTGCAGGGTAAATTCTATCTCCCAAGGCAAACACATGAAGGCCGTTTGTTTGTTTGTTAAATAAGGCAAAGTTATTCAAAGTAATTTATAGGTTCTCATTATAGGGCACCTTTTTTAATTCTACAAGCCAGCTTTGTGGCATCAATTTGTAAGTCTTCCAAGCAGGAGGACCCACCAAGGTCATAGGTATATTCTTTATGTTACCCCTTTTAGAATATCATGTGTTTTTTTTATTGATTGGAAGAATGATATTTGAGAAATTAGTTTTCTCCGAATGTATATCCAGTGGTGTTTCCCCAATTTATAAGCAGAGTAGTTTGTAAATAAATAAAACAATTGTTACTATTTTAATGGTACTCCAAAAGTTCCTGTAATATTTGAAAATTATATTGATATTGTACCATATCAACGCCCACTCTATGGACATCAACTCCCAGAAAATCAGTGGCCTACATATCATATTAACTCCCAATCTATCACAGGCCTACATATGATTTCAACTCCCAGTCTACTGTAGGCTTTAATACCATATAAAATCGCAGTATAGTGTAATCAACTGCAAGACTATCTCAAGCCAACATACTTCTATACAACATAAAAGGTCCTAGTGCACTGGAGTCCTCCATTGCATATACTCTCTGTCTACTATAGGCCTACACAACACACCTATATACATGTATACAGTCTACATGAAAAAGAAAAAAGGAAATACTATATACATATCCAGTCTATTGGAGGCCTACATATCATAATACCTCACATTCCATTGGAGGCCAACATGAATCTTGACTCCAAGTCTGTCGTACACACCTACACCACATCATTTAACGGAGTTCTTTGTTGCAAACATTACATAATAGAGTTACATAAGTTTCTTGAAAGGTTAATAAGGTCAGAAAGGTTAGAATCTTGGTTAATATGGAAAAGAGAGGCACCTCGGGAGAAGAGGCCAGGCTTTTCTGGATAAAAACATCTGAATCTTGGGCTGCAGCGGTGTCCGGCTCTTCCTCTTCTCCTCTGACTGTGTCGTCTGTGTCCTGTTTGAGACACGACGAAAGAGGTGTGGGAATGAGAGGAGGAGAAAAAACAAAGAGAGACGAAAGAAGAAAGGAAAAGAATGTGGGGTTTATTGATACATATTTACTTAATATTCAGCGACAGTGCCAGGCTCCCCCTCACACACACACACACAGGGCTCTGACCTCTGGTTTAGGTGATGATGAGGTGGGTGATGATGGAAGTCTCTTCTCTCTCCCACGCTCTCTGTGAACCAGCTTGCTGTTGGGCTGTTTTAGGGTTCTCTTCAGTTCATTAATACTGGCCTGATGCTTCAGAAGAACATCCTCTGATTTGTCCAAGAACTGTGAAGGGATTTAAAAATTATGTCAGGCCCTCATCTGAAAACTCTTTAATGTCCCTCTGGCAACTAAAAGAGCTCCTGTTGTTGATTATTATATAAAAGTATAATGCTGCCAAGTATCTCTCTCCATACCCATCCTCACAGGATGCTCTGCTGATCTTGGCATTGACAAATTTGGGCAATGAGGAAACAGGAGATGGGGTAGGAGTTAAAAAGCAGATTATGGGTGTAGAGCAAGGGTACTTGGAAATTAGGTACTAGATGAGTGGTTGTGTTGAAGAATAATAAGGTGCAAGGTGGTTAGGAGAGAAGGATGATGGGTTGAAAAGGTGGGTATTGGCTAGGCTGGAGAGTGCTGAGGTAAATAGATGGGCCTTGGAGTCAGATTCTTTATTTGGTCTGCAGACAATTTTTGGTGGTGGTGGTGGTGGTGGGGGGGGGGGGGGGGGGGGCTACGTGCAGGGATAGGTAAAAGAATGTTGGGTAAGGCAGGAATGTACTATGGTCAGTAGTTGGGTGCTGGGATATGTGGGTACCTCCTTGTGCCTGGGGGTGCTCTCTTGTTCCGACTGGCAGCGAAAGGCAGAAAACAAAAGCAGGCGAGTGAGAAAATACAGCACACACACATAGAGGTACATGTGGACATGCATGTACGCATCAACATGCATTCTTTTTTGACACTATAAATGTGTTCCCCAACACGTCGCCTGTACTCTCTGCAGGTTTTACCTACGTATCTGGTCCCACAAACACACAGTATTAAATAGATAAAGCCTTCAGTTTTACATGTCAAAAGATTTTTGATCTTAAATGTTTGATTTCTTTTATGTGAGATAAACATTTTTGCAGGTTTAACGGATTTACAAGCTTTACAAAATTGGCATCTGAAGCAACCCTTAGTTTTTGTAACCATGTTCCTTTTGGTCTCCAAATGTCTTTTAGATAAAGTATCTCTTAGATTTTTTTGACCTTCTACTGGTGATCTGTGCATGGTTTTGTAAAAAAAGGTCATTATCTGCAAAGACAATAAGAAGGGGTAATTTAGATAAGGAATTACTTAAAAGAGAAGCTAAATGGATCCATCTTCAATTTGTCCCCTTCATTTGGGATATTGATTTATCTACACATGTTAAGTCCTGTAAATATAACAACTTGTTTGAATATTATGGAAGTTTCATAACTAAATAATATACCATCTAAACCATATACTTACTTTTGGAAAGCATATAAATATCTCATTACTGGTTTTCTATGTCTGGATAGAGAGTGAGCAGTTGGAGGGATAATAGATATATAAGTTTATACATTAACAACTATGTTCACATCATTGATTGCATCTATATTAAGCTATTTACAAAAATACAATAAAGTAATGGATTTGAATAAAATCTAAAACATAATAAATTGGGAGATTTAAAATATTAAATATCTCTCTTTTTTCTATATGAAATACGTTTGTATACATAATGTACGGTATATAAGAATCATTATGAATAATAGAAAGACTTTTTGGACTATAAATTATATCTACAGTGACAATATTCTAAAATATATAAGAGAATTAATAGTAGGAACTGGACATGCTAATAGTATTCTATATAAAAACTGTATAAGTCTATTGAGAGATGTATAATATCAAAAAGGTTCGGCCGTTAACTTCGTATTTTTTCAACCTAATTTTTTTTTCTCCAAGTCACGCTTTCCTATGCAAAGTGTTATGGGCCGTAATTATCCACGCAATTTTTTCAAACTGTTACGGGTCTTGCATTGTGAATTGTATAATTGAGATTTCTGTTGATCTGTAGTCCCGAGGGTCGTAGGGCGCTCCTTGCCTGCAACTGTGGAGCTTGCTTTGTGAGGGCCGCAGTTGCTGCGGGCTCGCTGCGTGAGCCCGCAAGTGTTAGCAACAACCTGCATTGCTCACAATCATATATGTGATAGTGGATTGTCGTAATATTGTATAACCCAGACAATTTAAGGAGAGGGTAACACTAGATTTATCTTCAATTATCAGTATATATATATTTAGTGATCATATAATACTTTAAGCAATATGCACCTTAAATTTTAATAAGTACGTTAACCTACAGGAATTATTATCAAATATTATCACTTTAGCTATATGGATGGTTTTGGATTTATTTAACATATAGCTCTGCAACACTTATAATAGAAGTGAATTTCAATACTTAGCACTTTTGTATTAACCTATATGCAGTATCACAATATTATACCTACTCCACAAACAATAATTTACCCTGAGCTGATACTTTGATATTAAATATTGTACTGATCTCCAAGTAAGCTGCAACTCTGTGTCTGTTCACATTTTTAATAATTGTAATTTGCTATTAAACGTTAAGTTTAATAATTATTATTCTCTATTTGGAGATTGGACAAGTGAGGCGTGCCCTGTAAAAGGATCTGTTACGCCTTTTTTTCTTAGATGTTAGACACTCTATATCCTTAGGAGGACCTTCATAGACACATTGGTTCTACATTGAATATACCTGAGCCACCTATATATACTTATATATATATATTTATTAACTGTAGCATACACACAAACACTAAAGGGAGGAAACATGGGCACATGTAAATACACATGTACAGATCCAGAGACATATTTTAAGACTAAATTGTTATACAGGTACTGCAGAACTAGGTGACTATTTATATTGCTTAACATGGCTCTAGACAAACATATTTAATTTTATAAAATTGTTTTAGCTAAATTAATTAAATTTAACTTTCCTCAGTGTCATTGTAATATTGAATTTACATTTCACTTACAATTAAAAAGCCCTCAGAGTGACAAATTCTCAGCCACTGGAGCCTCACCTTTTTCTTCCTGTTCTTCCTCATAATAGCTTACATCTTACAGAGCTTTGACATAAGCTACAGCTATAGGGAAGTATCTTCCAGTGACTGAAGCTGATAACAACAGATGTGATGTGATGCTGGTAATATTAAGCCCCTCCGCTGTTGGCGTGGCCACAGGTATATAGCAGTGTGGCAGCTCTCATGAATACAGGAAGTAAGGAGGGGCTTTAAAGTGATAATCTGCTACACTGAAGGCTTCTAAAGTAAGTGAAGTGTAAATTACAATCAGAGAGGTAAAACTAATGAATGCAGTTAAAACATTTATATAAACAACATTTCCCCAAATAGGTCCCTTTAAAGGATCACTGTAATGTTCAATGTTAAGTAATAAAGATGAGGATGAAAATGTTTTCAATTTATCGTGTGTTTCTTGTAATTACAATAAATTAGAAAGCTAATTACTACTTAAATACTATGGCCCTCATTCAATTGCAATTCCGCCAATTGAATAAGGCTCTAAATAATCACATAGCATAATATTTTTAAATAAGTTTTTACTTAGTGAAAACCTTGCTTTTGGATAGATGCTTACTAACTAAAAACGTATTTAAAAAAAATATGTTAAGTGCTTATTTAGAGCCCTATTAATTTGGCCAAACTGCAATTGAATGAGGGCCTATTAAAGTAGGACTATTACAGTGGCCCTTTAAATTGAGACACAAATATAAATATATATAATATAGTAATAACTGTTTTTCTCGGAATTATGAGCTGGAAGCAGGTTTTTTAACTTGTTTTAGACATTCAAATGTGAACACAGAAGCACTATTTATTTACTGTACTACTGTACAGTAATGCCCACCATATATTCAATGATTGTTGTGGTGAACTACCTAATCATAAGGTCGACAACACAAGCTGAGACTCTATTGAGCATCTGTGGGTCATCCTTAAATGGAAGATGGGGGAGTGCAAGGTCCCTAACATTCACCAGCTCCATGATGTCATCATGGAGGAGTGGAAGAGGGCTCCAGTGGCAACCTGTGAAGCTCTGGTGATCTCCATGCCCATAAGGGTTAAGGCAGTGCTTTAAAATAATGGTGGCCACACAAAATATTGAAACTTTGGGCCCAATTTGGACATTTCCACTAAGGGGTTTACTCACTTTTGTTGCCAACGATTATACATGAATGGCTGTATGTTGAGTTATTTTGAGGGGACAGCAAATCTACACTGTTATACAGCCTGTACACTTACTACTTTACATTGTAGCAGAGTGTCATTTCTTCAGTGTTGTCACATGAAAAGATCTAATAAAATATTTACAAAAATTTGAGGGGTGTACTCATTTTTTGTGAGATACTGTATATATAGGCAGTAACCTTGAAACAGATGTCCCTGGGTAGGATTCCCAGTTTGTGTATAATCCAACCTTGACTTTGCATAAAAGCTGTATAATGCAGCGGGTATAAGCTTAAAGGAAGCCATGTATAAAATGGTTATGGATAGAAGAGCGAAGCATTTGTGGGCACATTTGCATTTCCCTGCTCAGCTGCCCAGAATGAAGTGTAATAACTGTATTTCTTGGAATTCTGAGCGGAAAGACATTTGAATGTGAACAAAAATGTACTATTTATATACTGTACTACTGTACGGTGGAAGGCTTCTATTGCTCTTTTGCCCACCATATATTATTAAATGATTGTTGTGGTGAACTGCCTACTCAAAAGATCCACAACACATGCTGGGATCTCGCCCCTCGCTCATGATAGGCAGTAACCTTGAAACAGCTGTCAGTGGGTAGGATACCCAGCTTGTGTATAATCCAGCCTTGGCACTTGCATAAAAGCTGTGTAATGCAGCGGGCATAAGCTTAAAGGAAGCCATTTTTAAAATGGTTATGGTTAGAAGAACACAGCATTTGTGGGCACATGTGCGGGCACATTTGCATGTCCCTACTCGGCTTCCCAGAGTGCAGTGTAATAACTGTATTTCTCAGAATTCTGAACTGGAAACAATTTTTTTTTTAACTTGTTTCAGACATTCAAATGTAAACACAAATGTACTATTTATATACTCTCTCTTTTATATATATATATATATATATATATATATATATATATATATATATATATATATATTATGTTGGCGCATTACAAATACTAGATAACAATAATAAAAAATAAACAGGCAGACAAAGCATATAATGATTAAAAATGGGGATTCATAACACATGTAAACAAATAAATACATACAGATATCTATATATATGCATAAAAATGGCAGCACATACATGAATACATCCATTAAGAGAGGCAAACACACACATACATATTGTTCATACAAACCTGAAGCTCATATGAACATGGCCTCACCTACATAAATGTAATCATACTGTAGCATAGCTAGTGAAGTTGGGGCACTGGTGCAAAATAATTTTGGGCTTCCATCTACAGGGTAGTTTGCCTCTAGGCTAAATAAAAAGCCCAAAATATATATATATGTAGGTAGTATGATTACATTAGGGTAATCAGATAACTTTCTATAAAAATAATTTTAAGTCCAACTCCACTAATAAAGGAAGAGTAGGCCCATACCCTGTAGTGGGTTCAGGTGCTTTGCATCAGCTGCACCAGTAGTAGTTCAGCTACTGAATCATACATTGATATAGCACATACATTAATAAATACTTGCTAAAAAATCTATACTACCCGATGCTACATATGTCCCACTCATCTCTCTCACCTTCATCTCCTTGATTTTGGTTGGTGTGGTCACCTCCTCCTCATCCTCCTCCCTTTCTTCCCGTGAACCTTCGTGGTTTTTCTCTGGAGAGGACTCATGATTTTCATTTACTGCAGCCGGCCGTGATAACCCTGTTTGTTTGTATGAAGGATAAAAAAACAAAAAGATTGTTTGGGTGACAGAAGAACTGACATACCTTCACCCGCATATATGCATATATTTATTTAAATGCTTAGATTTAATAACATCTTTTAAAATGTGTAGCAAAAAGATAAAAAATATATGGGACATCAAAAAAAAAGCATTGATCAACATGGCACATTGTGTAGAGGAGAACACCGGCTATCTAGAGTGTATGTTTTCTCAAAGCCTTTTTTTATTGCACAAAATTAAAAAAGTTGTTTGTGATGATCTTTTACAGTCTGGAATATTGCAGTGTCCCTTCAAGTTTTTGTTCCCTAATCTGACTGTACAAACTCCCTAGATTATGGCATCTGCATTTCTGTTTTTTCCCCCACTGCCTTGGTGTTGAAGATGTGAGATACCTGCTGTTTAGGACAGTGGTTTTGAATAGCCAGTGCCCAGTGCTGGTCTATGTAAAAATGTATGTCAAAAATGTCTTAAATCAATTTTGAATCATTGGCGCTAGATACTAAAAACAATCCACATCTCATATACATTAACCTAGGTGGTCTCATAGGTGCTCGATGGGGTTCAAGTTCAGAAAATTTGGAGGTCAGGCAAGTACTTGGAAGTCTTCATTGTGCTCCTCCAACCACTCCTGGACAATTCTGGCCATATGACATGTTGCACCGCATCCAATCCGCTCTAGGGGAGATAGTAAACATGTATGGGTGTACTTGATCTGCAAGGATAGATGGATAGTGATCTGCAAGGATAGATGGATAGATAACCCAATCGGTTGAGAGTGTCTTCCAGTGGTATGAGTGGATCCAGACAATGTCAAGAAAATGTTCCCCAGACCATAAAGCTGTCGCCACCAGCTAGAGTTCTTCCAGCAATGGTGTGTTTGTTTGTTCTTGGAGGATTCGCTCCTGACATGCCAACGTGTGTCCAGTTCATGGAGCAGAAAACATGACTCATTAGAAAAAAGCAGGCCTTTGCTAATCAGAAGAGGTACAATTTCGGCACTGTTGTGCAAACTAAAGCCGTTTCCAATGATGAACCCTCACCAGCATGAGTGCAGAGACCAGACGTTTGCTTCGGAGCACCATACGCAACAGGGTTCGCTGTACTGTCATTTTAGACACATGTCTGGTTGCTCACACATCTGGTAGCATTTCAGTTGGCCCTCACACACCTTCGCAGCCGACGTTCGCCCCAATGGCCTGTCAGCGCTAATAAATGCATGTACAAAATTCAATGGTTCCCTTAAATAGAATTCTTAAAATCTCTCAGACCCCAAAAGTGCATTAAACTATGGTTTTGCAAAATGTTATAATTTATACCACTGTAGTTAAAGAAAAAAAAAGACACTTGTATGAACCAAGTTAACAATATTAGCAGCTGTGTTAGCTGTGGGTCCCCTTCGATCACTAACTTGTCGTGGTGAAGGGACTTGTGAAGCGGTGAGCTATTCCATGTAGGCCCCCCGAAATGGGCAGGTCATAGCAGAGAAGTCAGACAAATCATGATCCTCTGAAGAAGGAACTGACAACCCACTCCAGTATCTCTGCCATGAAAACCTTATGGATAAGCACGACCAATTTCTGAAGACTCTGTTTATGAGTATAGGAATGCATTTTGTGTTTGTTACATCACACACTGAGAACTGGATGTTATCAGTGTGGGAGTAAAGACGAGGCAGAAGCCCCAAGTCATAGTTTGATCACTGGATAAAACTGAAATTGACACCACACCCCTTCCTTCTCAATGGCACACAAGCAGGCATTGCATCCAAACCGTTCCTCACATACATAACTTTCACCAATGTATTATGGATCCTTCCAGTGTTCAGAAGAGGAATCAGATTTTTTTTTATAATTAAAAACTAGCTGTATGACTTTCTCCATATTATTTATGCACTTAGTCAGACTCAAGTATGCAATCTCGGCAGGCTGAGTTGTTACTGACAAAGTGATATTTATCTTATTCATTTTAAAGCTGTTGTCTTAACACCAAAAAATATATATAATTATATTTATAATTTAATAACTAGCAACCTCTACCCCTTATTATGTATGTTTATGGCTGGGCACATATCGTGTAAACTTAACTGGCGTATACTTTTCCTAAAATCCTTGTTTATATTCAAGGAGCTATATACTAATTTTACTTTTTTAAAGGACCACTGTAGTTTGGTAAAACATCATATGTTTGTGAAGTAAGTAACAAAATAAAAACATTAGCAGCTATATAAGTTGTGAGCATAAAAGCAGGTTTAGGTAAAATTTTCACAGATGCTGCTTGCCCCTGTATATTTCCATTTTTGTATCTCACATTTCCTGATCACTAGAATCAAGGGGTGTACATTCTGCTTTTTTTTCTCTTATCAATTCTGGGGTAAGAGGAGGGAGAGGGTGGTGTTGATAGAAAGAATCAAATAATCCTTTAGTATACAACATCTTTCCCCCCCACCACACATGCCCAGCAAATGGCAGATTTGAAGTGTACTTACAAGACCTCATTAGTAATACCTAATGAAGTATTACTTTCATGACCGCTTCCATGCACTTGCTTAGTCTGCTAAAATGAGGACTTAAGATGATTTTATGCTCATGGTTTACACAGCTGCTAATGATACTAGTTTGTTGCATACTGTACAACATGATGTTTTTATTCCTAACCTACAATAGTTCTTTAATGCCAAGTTTAAATGTACACATGTGATTCAATCATATCCCACTATATCCTTTCTGATTCATACAAGTCAAATTAAAGGGCCTTTCTTTTTCCTGAGGAATTAACATATATCCAATGTCTCTTTGCTTAATTTAATAACGCCTTATCTGTACATCTCACGACCCTATCCAAAATGTAGACATTTAAAAAGAACCTCCTCTATCCCCCTCCCTGCATACCTCCTTCGAGACTCTGGGACAGAGTGTACCGTTTGCTGGCAGAGCGTTTGAAGTTGGGAGCCGGTCGGTCTATGAGAGCGCTCGCCTGCTGGGTCTGCGCCTGCGTGCGCCCACTGTACCGGAATTTGGAACCCATCACTAGGAATCCTTTGGGGGCCGGCTCTGGGGATACCAGCCTGGGGAAGATAAGCAAGGAATTAAACAATGCTAATCTCTATATTAAAGTACTGACCCCACACACAGCTCTGTAACTGCACCTCCACCCTGTACTATACTAACCCCACAAACAGCTCTGTCACTGCACCTCCATCCTGTACTGACCCCACACACAACTCTGGAGTTTGTACAGGATGGAGGTGCAGTGACAGCGCTGTGTGTGGAGTTTGTACAGGATGGAGGTGCAGTGACACACACAGCGCTGTCACTGCACCTCCATTGTCATTGTGCTCTATACTAACCCCACACATTGCTCTGTCAATGCACCACCATCTTGTACTGACCCCACACATACCCCTGTCACTGCACCTCCATCCTGTACTGACCCCACACACAGCTCTGTCACTGCACCTCCATCCTGTACTGACCCCACACATACCCCTGTCAATGCACCTCCATCCTGTACTGACCCCACACTCAGCTCTGTCTCTGCACCTCCATCCTGTACTGACCCCACACACAGCTCTGTCACTGTTCCTCCATCCTGACCTATACGTCCCTACATACAGTTCTGTCACTGCACCTCCATCCTGTACAAACCCCACACACAGCTGTCACTGCACCCTCATCTTGTACTGACCCCATACACAGCTCTGTCACTACACCTCCATCCAGTACTGACCCTATACACAGCTTTGTCACTGTACCTCCATTGTGCTCTATACTAACCCCACATATAGCTCTGTCACTGCACAGCTATCTTGTACTGACCCCACACATAGCCCTGTCACTGTACCTTAATCCTGTACTAACCCCACACACAGCTCAGCTGTGTCAATGCACCTCAATCCATTTGGGCCTAAGATGTTTTAAGTATTTCTAAGGAATACAAACTTAGTGGAGTAAAATGTAAGTAAGCTTAGTATTGGAAAATGGGCTGGGAACCCAGATAATTATTATCTATAGACTATTCCTACACTTTCTACTTGCACACAAGCAAACCTCTGTGCTCTTCCAAAACTGGTCACACATGTTACACACATGTACATAGCACTATCACTGCACTGCACCTTTGCACTACAGTATATTGCTCTTCCTGAACATACCATTTACACATTGTCTTGGTAACTGAATCCTAATCTATGGCTTCTGTGATACTGTGACTGCTGTGACAAGGCAGTCCCTGAACCTCCACCCTGCAGGGTCATTGCACTGCTGTCTCTTCACTACACTGTCACCCCTATTACTCTATACTGTCCACACACATAAAGCACAGTCACTGCAGGTCTCCCATAGTGCACAAATAGTATTGTTCCTGGCACTCACCTGAAGAAGGTGTGATGCTCTATGCAAACCTTCCACAGGCGCTTTGCTGCTCTGTGATTTGGCAACTTGAACCCAATGGTGCTCTCAAACTGTTCATACTACAACACAAGGAGACATTGTAATACAAAAGAGGCAGCACAAGGGAACTGTGATTGATGGAATGTAACAATGTAAACATAATAAATAAATTACCACTGTAGATAAGCAAAGACGTAATGTGCTTGAAAAGCACAGAACAATCTAACAACATTAGTAATTATGGACACCGTGAGCATAAAAGTTTTCAGTGAAAATTGTATTTTTAACAGACTCTGCTAGTGGATGTAAGTTGCCATGACTGTACTACTTCTTTTCAAGGCACTAAGGGGCAGTCAGGGCAGGATTTACATATTTTTGGTGCCCCTAGACACAAATCCTTTAGCTGCCCAACTTGACGCTGTTCACCACTTGCCCGGAGTCTTACACATTTACCCATAACATTAATGATATTGCTGTGTTTGTTAATATATGATAGACAAATCTGTAACCATTTCAGCTGTTTTCTGGAGATTGAAAATGAAGACTTGATGAAGACCTCAACAAGAGAAATGTCAATACCTTTTTGTGCTAGTAGTTTTGTTTATATATGCATGCGTAAAGATTTCTTGGCAAAAAAAGTCAACCAAACCTGTCCATTTCACCTATACAAAAAAATGTGGTTTAATAAATGCTCAGGGAGGCTTTATGCATCTCCAATATATAAATTAATCACTTAAATTCCTTTACTGTTTTTCTCCCTATCACTTCTGTTATTCAATTTAACTTTTATTATTTTGATAATGTTGTAATTGTATATATATATATATATATATATATATATATATATATATATATATATATATATATATATATATATAGTGTTCACTTTTCATCATATAATAAATATCAACAGACCACATTCATTCAGTCTCCAAGCCATCCTTCAGGCACAGGCACTAAAATGTAGATTTTATCGTAAAATATGTTTATGCCTGCAACTTACACAGCTGCTAATGTTATAACATTTGTTACAAACCACAATTTTTTTTCCACATCTAAAATGGTCCTTTAAAAGGCAAAGTAACTGAGATCTCCCTCTCTACAAAAATATATACTTATAACATGATCACTGTAGTTACACATTTAAAATATACTATTATGAAAAACTATACTTTATAATGAACTGTTTTTAGAATGTAAGAAAACAATAATACAGTCTTTATTACATTTTATGCTGCAGTGGAATCTACCATGTTGTTCCCTGCTGATCAACTTCATGATGTGGGAGGAGACTTGGAATGTGCAGTTTCTATATGCCCAATGGGAATGTGGAAGCTAAAACTGCCAATGCTTTCAGTGGGGCTAAATAGAAAAGACACACCTCCTGAGAGAGCCAGTGACAATGTGCAACAGACACATCTCATTAGAGAACAACTGATATAATCAGCTCAGGGCACACCTCCTAAGCGAGTAAACTAATTAAATAAGGAGTAAATTGAATTCTCCAGGAAAGAACAGATATTAAAGTAAGCAATTTAAAGGTTGTGTTTCATTTTTCCTTTCTAAAAACATTTTCCAATTATCAAGTTTAGTATTGTTTTATATTATTGTACTGAATATATTTATTGTATCCTACATATAAAGCTGAAGATAGAGTGACCCTGAATTCGCTGTATAATGCTCTGCATTCTCAGAGGGTATAAAAATATAGAAAACAGGCTTTCTTTGTTAAATTTGCTGCTAAATAACTTTTTACATTTTTGAGGTTAGTAAGAGTTTTAAGCTGATTCTAACAGTTTCAAAATATATAATGAGTTGCACCGGTCAGTGTAACAAATTAAAATCAGGTGTGCTAGTTGTAGAAATAAGACTTTAATCTGGATTTGCAGCCTTATTAAATTGCGATTTGGCCAATTGAATAGGGCTCTTTATAAGCACAGAGCATATCTTTTTACAGAAGTTTTTAGTTAGTGAAGACCTTGCTTTTGGATAGATTTGGAATACAGTAATTATATAGTGGATTACTATGTATAGCAGGTTTCTGGGCTATCTTTCAAAGGCACTGGTTTAATAAATAGCGATGGTATGCTACCTTAATTCTTTGTTTCTAGGTAAACATTCCTGTAGAATGAGACTTTCTCACATGTACCAGGCTAAGTTTGTGTAAGGAACAGTTTAATTTACAGTATTAGATGTCCTTTTCACCTGTTGCAAAGCATGCAGAAACTGAGCACTGTGGCTACAAGACCTGGCTGTAAAGCTGAAAGCCTGTGTTAAAGACCTACCACAGCCTTATTTTTAAATAGTATTTCTTCTTATTATTTTTTTTTTACAAAATAAAACTGGAAATATATATTAAATATAAAGGAGTGATGTAAGACCCACATGGATGTAGCAATGGTGAATAGTAAAAGTGATATATTTAAACAAAGTTAGCTCTATGTTACTTATATATTTCTTTTTCACCATTGCAAAGTCCGTTAGTGCACAACTTTTTTATTTTTTATTTAATAGTAATTTTTATTTTGATTGCAAGATAAAATTGAAAAACATAAATAAATAAATATATATAAAAATGTATACTATGAAGGGGTAATATGAGACAAATAAGGGAGTAGTATTTTTTTAGTTAAATATTTAACTACAGTAAGTAAAAAATATTAATGTGAATAAACAAAGAAACACAAACAAATGGGGATCTCAAACACAGAGTCTACAGATATAAAAACAGAGGCTTTTACATACTATTCCATATAGTGATAAGTTAAACAACAAGCTAAAAAAAATCAATTAATTTGATACTGTTTCAGTTACACAATTACAGCCTGAACCTTATTATCCATGCAGATTCTTATGGGAGGACTCCAGCAATATTTTATTTAAAAACAAAAAAATGCATTACTTTATGTCTGATACTGACTTTTTAAAGAGGACAGAAAAGTTTGTGACATCATATGGCTCCGTCCACTTAATAATGTGTATTGTTATAAGTGTTTTTTTAACGTTATTCTACCATGAGAGAGGAATACAGATGATGTTACCAAAGGCAAAACTATTTATTTTACTTGTGATAAGTTTTGCCTATAAGAAAAAAAAATCACATTTATATGTAAGTCTGTTAGAATATCTAGCAATATAAATAGAGGTGGTATTGCATACCCTATCATTAAAAAATTTCACTTGGCTACATTGGATGTACAGTTGGTAATGTGGACGCACCAAAGTGACTCATACCAATGGATGCAAATAGAAAAATGTTGGATAGACAAAGGGGGCATAGCATTATTACTTTTCCAAAATAAAGCAGAGTTTAAAGAGAGAAAGGGGAATTCTCCATTATAAAAAATCACAAATGGTGATGTAAGGTAAATAGCGAATTCTCCCTGATCCCCTTTCCAAATCCAATCACCCCTCTGACATTAGCCAAACTATATGACTCAGTATTACTTAATTTACTTGTGAAAAAAGGTCTAGCCTATCTTAGAGATCCATACATTGATAATAAATTGATCAATTTTCAAGAGTTATGTAACAAGCTTTCAATCCCGAAGCATTATTGGTTAGAATTTAAAAAACTATGTACAATATTGTCAGCTTCCGTTTATCATATGTAAGAGGTAAGATCTCTAACGGATTTTGAGAAGCTGATTCTATCAAAAAACAAGACACATCTAATTTCTAATTGTTATAATATTTTTAAAGAGAGTCTCCAGGGAGTGAAACCATTTACCTGGAGACTATGGAAAAAAGATATTAAATGCTCATGGCTGATTGAAACGTGGTATTCAGCCTTCTCCTTAACAGCTAATTTTATAAAGAATGCCTCGCATAGGGAAACATATTTCAAAATCATTAACAGATGGCATATAGTTCCGTTACACTTGTGGCATATTAGCAAAATAGACGATCATAAATTCTGCTGGAGAGGATGTAAGCAAATTGGTTCCCACATACATATGTAGTGACAGTGCCTGATTATACAGAAATTTTGGTTAGAGTGTTTCATCCATCTATCTAACATTTGCAATTGTAAGATCAACCCAATGCCGGAACTTATTTTGTTTCATCTTTTCTCGGATCCATTGGCTTTGGACATTAAGGCTACTGTAGCTCAATTCCTAATGGTTGCTAAAGGTTTAATCACTTCAAGATGGAAGTAGGTGGATGTTCCATCATGGCTTGAACTTAAAGAGAAATTAGCAAAAACCACATGTTGGAATTGGACCTTTCAGATCCCCCGCCGGTAATTAAATGTTCACTATGGGATAAATTCAATTCCAAAGAAGTGAATAATACACCCATGTAGCCATTTGGCTGATTTCCAGACAGACCCCCAGATCCCTTCCCAATGGACTGCATGTGTATGTATGTATGTATCTTTCTGTTTATATTTTTTTTTTTTTTTTTTTCTGGCAGTTAGATTTTGCCATACATGCTATGGTTCCTACAATATAAGATTTAGGAAGAAAGATAGGTTAATTTATTAAATCTCAGAGGCTACACACAACTTGCTTTCTTCAAAGGTGGAACTATTAGGTCATGCAATCTTTAAAGGTCTAATGGTAGAAACGTGAACATTTATTCACTTATCGATAATAGGGTTACATAGGCCTTGTATGAGACCTTTTGTAATAAGTTGTAGTAATAAAAAAATGAATGGGATAAAGTACCTGTAGATTTGTACATTTTAAAATTGGATATTGTGATTTTATGTATTAATGTAATTGTTTGATTTATACAATAAAAAAAAAACAACTAGTGATTCTTATTATGAAAATCTATTTTAAGACATTTATATAAATATAGATTTTGTGCTACTATACATATATTTAATGCAGTACTGTCAAAATCTATCTGTTTCCTTTCACTAAAGCCATCCGAAATACAGCAAAAATATTTTCCCACTTTAATAAATACCCTATTCTGTCATGCACCTCTCACCTCTCCTGGTCGGATCTTGATGTAGAAGTTACTCCTTTTGTAGGAAATTTTTAAGATTTTGGGCCAGGCAAATCTGTTTATCCGCAGTCTGTCCCTATATATCAGGAGTCCGTTAGCACATACTCCCAGCATTATATCAATGCCCTCAGAGTCCTGTGGGTGAAATGCAAAGGGGTGAGATCATAAAAAGAAACAAATGAGAATACATAACAAAAATGGAGTATGTAGGTGGGAAGGACATGACAAAATCTGGAGGGGAGGTACGGAAAGTGAATATACAAAGAAGAAGGGGCGGCTCATTCAAGCAGGTGGAGACAGGGCATGTTAATGATTTTAGGATAGAACAAATTAAGATTTATAGTGAGGAGGAAATATTGGGATATAGCAAGAGTAACATGATGAGGAAGAGAACATCAGGACATAGGAGAAGAGTGAGAGAACGAGGAGGAGAATGTCAGGACGTAAGGAAAGAATAAGATAATGAGCAGAACACCAGGATATAGCAAAGGAGTGGGAGAACACTGAGAACACCAGGACCATGCCGTCAAGTGAGAAAACGAGTAGAACATCAGGACATAGCATAAGTGTGAGAGAATGGGTAGAACATCAGGACGTGATAGGAGGTGTGGACTTCAGTAAATATCAGGAGAGTCCGTGGATGAAGAGGAGAACCTCAGGATTCAGCATTAGAGTGAGAGACTGAGGGTATAATCATCAGCATATCAATTTAGGTGAAAAGAGGAGAAAAAACATTACGACATGGCAGACAGATAAGAGGGTGACACACAGAACATACCAATGTAATACCAAAAATACCAATGTAATACCCTATCAACAGGAGTTAGATGTTTTAATTAAACAGTTATTTTGATAAAATTTCCATTCAATTATTTAGAAAACAATGTTCAATTAAACTTACTTACAAATATCAACTTTGAAACCTCTAAGTTGCGCTTTGGGACAATAAGGTTATGTCTAGATAAGGACAGATGCTCTTGATTTACTAGAAGCTTGGCGTGTTAATTTTGTTTTACCTTGGCAAGGACACTAGCTTGTGTCAGACCATTTAGCACTGCTTCCCAGTCAGAGTTGCTCCCACCCCTTGAAAACCTCATTAGTAGAGATATGCTGCCGAACTAGTTATATTTTAAAGTGAGTTTAATACAGTAAGATAACTTTTCTAAATCATTGAATATGAATTTTATTAAATACCAATACCTATTAAAGCATCTAGCTTTTGTTGTTAGGGCATTGCAGAGGCCCTACAAGAGTGTGAGAAAATAAAGATTTGATTATCAGGACTCATCAAGAATGTGAGAAGATCAAGTGGTTAACAAAGACATGAGAATGAGAAGATGAAATACAAAGGAGGATAAGAAGACAGTAAAGTAGAACATCAAAACATTACAGGAGGTTGAGACAATGATGAATATGAAGACACCGCAGAATGTTGAGAACGTGGACAAAAACATTAGATCACAGTACTAACTCCTTACCTTGGCGTGGTGCAAATCCACTCCATACATTGACAGTTTCTTGGCATTTTCTAGAAAATGGATCTCAGCTTCTGCTGGAGTCATCCCCCTGTTCAAACACATAAACATTGTGTGACACTAAATGTAAGGAAGGTTCTGTTCTATATTACCGTGTAGAGAACAATACAGACATGGACATGAAGTGTGTGGGTGAATATTACATATAATAGTTGTCGTAATTGCGAGTTTGTCGGTAACGCTATGCTACGGGCTTGCGCATGCGAAATGAGCGGCGCAAGACTGTAAAAAATTCACAATTAGCTCCGAAGGGGTCGCAAAAGACCCCAATTGATTACCAAAATGTCCTTACAACCTCACACACCACAGGGGAAGAGGCAGGGAGCCTGTATGTGAGGTTGGAAGCTAATTTTTTTAATTATTTCCGTTTTTTTAAAAGTCAGAAAACGACTATGCGAGAAAAAAATGGCTCCAAAGGCGCTCATCACTAGGACCGTAAAGTAGAGGGGGGAAAGGCTCGCAAAAAGGTGCTCATTGAGAGGCACATGATAAACCCTGAAGGCTACTGCAACTCGCTTCTTGCTGGCCTACCCACCACCAGACTATCCCCACTTCAATCCATTATGAATGCCTCTGCTAGAATCATCTTCCGTACAAAATTTAAAATCATGACCTTAACTTTCAAAGCCCTCAACAATAGCGCACCCCCATACATCTCTGGTCTCATCTCCAAATACTCCCCCATTCACCCTCTTCGTTCTGCTAATGACCTTCTTCTTTCCACAACTCTTGTCACCTCCTCTCACTCTCACACTTTTCTTGTGCTGACCCTATTCTCTGGAACTCCTTGCCTCACTCCACCAGTTTATCCTACTGCCTCAAAACATTCAAAACCTCTCTAAAAACACATCTCTTTAAAGAAGCGTATCACCTTCCACCCTAACACACGCTCACCTCTCTATCCCTCCTTTACCACACACAATACCTTTAGGTTGTAAGTCTGCGAGTTTCAATCCTTTGGGGAACTATGGACACTGGATTTGAGGCTCAAAGACAGGGCCCTCCTTGCTTTGCTATGTTTAATTTGTATTTTTATTTGTCTTTAACTTATCTTATGTACAGCACTACAGAATATGTCAGCGCGTTATAAACAATAATAATAAAGGGGGGCCTTGCTAGTTTTAAATATAAACCATATTTGTCTCAAAACGGATTAAACACAACTTCATCATGGTATTCAGCACCTTTGAACTACTCGCTATCACTGCCAAAAATGTATTCGAAGTTTCAATTAAAGACTCACAGATTTTTCATAAAAGGAAACAAAACTTTGATCTAGTCAAATATAATAAAAACAAACAAAATTTTAAACATTTAAATGTAATATCACAAAGAGCTGATAGTACTTAGTAAAACAACCTAAGATTAATGAATTAAAAGAATATCTGTGGTCATTTCTTTCTGTATGTTTTCTTTAAATAACTAAGCTTGATATTTGGTAAATATCAAATTAAAATAATACAGCCTTTACATGTTTTAACGCTATCATGCAATTATTTTGTTTTACTTCAGGGCTCCATATTCCTTGTCAGCTTATTCTGTTACTTTCCGAGTGCCTCATTCTATTATCGGCGTAGGAGATGCGGGGCCGCAAGCTATTTGCCTATTCTATTCCCTTCCGGCCGGGGATTCCGGCAGGCTTGCGGCCGGCGCCTTGCTATCGCTTGCGGCCGCACGCGCCGGAGGAAAGCCTTACATCTTAAACGGCCGCAAGAGTTTCGGCCGCAAGAAAATCCTGGTTGCTATTCAATTGCTCCGGGAACCCTCTCTGCAAGGCTAAAACCGAGCCGCAGCTTACTTGCAGCAAAAAGGTCCCGCAGGCACACAATTAAGCACATTATAAAGCCATCCTGCACTCTGAGGAGACTATAAAGTGATTGTAGGTGTTAGCATTCATAGCACAACATTCCCCTACACTCAAATCCGTAAATACATTTTTTTTTAAATTTATGTCACATATCCATGTAAAAAGTCTAGAGGGCTTGGAGCACCTCAGACCCGCCCACGCTGCGGCCGGAAAATAAACAGTTAATGTAATCTCGGATTTTACAGAGCTTTACAGTGCCGTCTTGAATTTATTTTTGCTTTTACAGTTTGCAGAGCTTACGGCCGGTTGCAAGATATACGGCCGGCCATAAGGGGATATCCTTGCGGCGCTGTATAATTGAATTGCAAGGTAACGGGAGCCCCGCAAGGAGTCGCAGCTTTGCGGCCGATTTACGGCCGATAATAGAATGAGGGCCTCAGTATGGTGTGACTTCCAATTTTCCAGTGAGATTTCCGATACTAAAGTGGGAAGAACTAGCAGATCTAGGTGCCACAGTAACACTGCAGATAGAAGCATCTTGTGCATTCAAAGCCTACGTCCACCTCAGGAAGTTGGTCAAAAAAAATTAAAATGTTAAATTACACAGAAGAATAATTATATGTTGTGTTTTTTTACAAATATAAATTACATGTTGTATTTTGTAAATATATAGGATTGCAGTGGCTCTTTAATTGTATATTTAGCATATAATATGCTGTTTTGTCTCTGAAGGTAAATGTATTCACCCTTACATGATTGCTCCCATGTTTTATTATTTAGAATAGTATGCCCAGATTTCAGGATACGCCTCTCATGTGATATAGGCAAAGAGGAGTGTCCCTGGCCATTTGTCTTACTTTGCTATAATAGGTGACATTTTTATTGCCTTCTGAAGGCCATTTTTATGTAATGTTCAAAAATATCTCCTTATATATAAATAAAACAGGAAAAAAATCAATGCACTGTCTGCCCAGTCGCTTACAGGGACTCTGAACTCATAGATACTGATTTTATTTAGCAATCAACATCAGGTGGAGAAATAGAAAAACATTTTCATTTGATGTTTTTGATCACTATTTTATAACTGGTTTAAGTGCTGCATTGTTAGCTTTTAAAGGGCTTTATGAATCTAATCAGTTTAGCTGCACCAGCCAGTATATATTAAAGGGCCACTGTTATCAAAAACTTTGTATGATGCGATTAACAGAACATGTCTTACTCATTACCAAACATATGTTTTGCCTGTAAAATACATAATATTAATTTAAGAATACTACCAAAAATCATCCCAGAAACAGATTACAAAAGCACCGTCTTTGATCTGCCTTTTAATTTATAAGTGAATTGAGAGGAAGTCTAATAGAGATCCTGTTAATTGTTTCTTATCAGATCCCCTTTAAGTGGATGGCAATACAGACACAATTATTTCAGTCCAAGCCTTAGTAAGATTTACAGTCCCTTTTTTTCCAGTGACATGTGAGAATACATTCCCATTAATTCTTAAATGAATATGATTTATATACACTATAAAGCATTTATTTCACATACAAAACTTTTTTCATAAACCCTTGTGAAGTATACAATAAATGAACAATATTAGTATTTATGTAAGTCATGGGCATAATAGCATTTTCAGAGACAATCTTCATTTTAGCAGACTTTTCTAAAGCATTGACTTTTAACTTTTAAAGGTATATGGGGCAGTTCCAGAACAAGGCTTGCAAGTACACTTACAAAATGATTCCCTGATCTCTGATCTAAAACCTCAAATGAATGATAAAATCCCCATCTTTCATCTGTCCTTTTCCTCTTCCAGTTTTGAATAGTAAATAAATAGTACATCTGTGTTCACATTTGAATGTCTTAAGCAAGTTAAAAAACCTGCTTCCAGCTCAGGATTCAGAGAAAAACAGTTATTACACTGCATTCTGGGAAGTTGAGCTGGGACTTGCAAATGTGCCCACAAATGCTTCGCTCTTTAATCCATAGCCATTTTCAGACATGGCTTCCTTTAAGCTTATGCCTGCTGTATTACACAGCTTTAATGAAAAGCCAAGGCTGGATTTTACACAACCAGAGAATCCTATCCATGTATTGAATAGAAAATATATACTTATATACTACAGTCTCTTCCCTGCATTAGTACATTTAAGTTTGTTTCCACTGAAATTAGTATGTATGAAGAAACTAATGAAAAAGCTTATTTTTTTCTGTTGCAGCAAATGAGTAAATGGTTATTTGCTGAGAGCATTTTGGTTGTTTCAAAGCCACACTAAAGGCAATGTGTACGGCAGCTGGAGGGTTATATGGCAGAAGGAAAGTCCACACAGGAACTAACTACAGCATCTATGTAATTAATTTATTTATTAAGTATTTTGTTTTTAAAGTGAAGAACGACTTTAAATGTTGTGCTATATTCAAAATAATCTATATGGAATAAATGCCGTGCAGCTGCAGCCTTAAATTTATTGCCTATTGCAGGGGTCGTCAACCTTTTAATACCTACCGCCCACTTTTGGTGGTAACATTTCCCTACCGCCTACTGGTGCCGCAGTAACTCAATTTACTCTCTCTCATTTCTGGTTAAATAAATGATATGACCATAGCTATGTTTCACCCTGTACATACTAGATAGTGATCCGGTCCTAACTGCTTGTATTACGCTCTCTCACCAGCTTTCAAACCAGCCAAGTGTGGTGTTGTGGGTCTCCGGCGTGTGACGCCACTTGTCAATGACGCCACCTAGCGACTACCTCGTCGCTGACCATGACAACTTGAATCATCCACTAGTGAGCGGTAGGGACCATGTTGACTGCCACTGGCCTATTACATGCATTAAGGAGAGGTTTGAGTTTTTAGAGCACTGTGCTGACTTCTCACTTGGGTACAATCTCTACAGCAGCCATGGATTGCAACATAATGAAGAGGGAGCTGGTGTGCTAGCGGGAAAGGATTGTAGAATGGCTGGGGGAGTTTTTCTCTAGTAGGTGGGGGGAAGGGACTAGATCAGGGGTGTCCAAACTTGGTCCCGGAGGGCCGCACACAGGCCTGGACTGGTGGATATCCTTGCTGCAAGCAGGTAAGTCTATTGCTTCTTCATTCAGTCCAATTGACTCACCTGTGCACAGAAAGGAAATCCTCAAATCCAGGCCTGGGTGAGGCCCTCCAGGACTGAGTTTGGACTAGAAGTAATGGGGTAGAAAGTGCACAGGGGGTAAGAAACAAATGAACTAGTCAAGGGGGAGGAGATGTATAGTCAATAGGGAGGTATTATTAAGTAACTCAAGTACAGTGGCAGGCACTTCAGAACTAAAGACTCATAACATAAGGTGTATGCTTGCTAATGCTAATTATTAGCAGTTAAAGAGAAATGGGATTTAATAGGCATTACCGACACATGGTGGGATGAATCTCATGACTGGACTGTTAATCTGGATGGTTACAACCTATTTAGGAAAGATAGGGGAAATGGTAAAAGAGGAGCAGGAATTTCTCTGTATGTTAAGCCTGAATTTAAGCCTATAGTCAGAGAAGATATTTATGCTGGAACTAGTGATAATGTTGAATGTTTGTGGGTAGAGTTAGATAGCGGAGGAGCAAATTCCAAAAGAATATTGGTTGGAGTATGCTATAAACCCCCCAAAGTGAGGAAATGCAATTATTGTTACAGATTGGAAATGCAGCTAAACCCTGAAATAAACTGGATAAATGAGACCAGCAGTTCAGCTAAGGGGAGCAGGTTCTTGAGCACACTCAGGGATCATTATCTGGTCCATGTTATACAAGAGCCTACTAGAAATTCTTAAACTCTTGCTTATTGACATGGCCATACGCTAATACATTTATCTGCTGGCAAAGAGAAAAGATCTGTGAGAAAGTCACATACTCCTTGTACTGTGCCTGCATATCTGCACATGATGGCCTATTGCTTTGGCCAATGGATCTCACCATCCAGAAGCAAGTGATCTGCCTGTTTATCGTTTACTGCATGGACAAGGAGGGGCCTAACTAAGTGTAATGTGTAAGACTGGGCTTGTATGAAGTTTGTCTTTCCTTTTACTGTCCTTCGGCTTCTAACATTTCTGCCCCTTGTTCTATCAACTTGCTAGGATCTAGTACATACTAACATCTGATAAGGAAGAGTAATTAGGCAAATAAGAAGTTATCATGCATGCACTCTGGGTTATTAATAATATCAGTGCAATTTTTATTGGTTATTAAATTACATTCATCATCTAAATGCTTCATAAGACAATAAGTATAAAGGGAAATTGTTTCTATGGCCTAGTTATTCGTACTTGGTTGAATAGTTAAGTGAGGCCATTTTGTCTACATTAATCAATGTGTTTTATTTTACATATGTGGACTTTTATATCTATGGTACCGCAATCTGGACTATCTCACGGTAACATATAACAGCATATGTGGATTTTTTCATCCACCCCATTGGAATTTTTCCTTGTTACATGGATTTCGTCAAAAAGGTGCTTATTTATTTTCGTGGATTTATTGTAAACCTTTCATTCAGCAGACTTTAATATCTGGACTATTAACTTTATGCTATGGATTACAATATTGAAAGACTTTTATATTATTCCATGGATCACATCGGACTATTAAAATTGCATTTTTTACTATGCATTTTATTGTTTCTATGTATAATTCTGTTTTCTTTTGCAATGTTCTTGTTGGGAAGGTATTATGGTAAAAGGTGTAAAGGACTGAGAGATAATGTAATATCTCCATGTTGTAGGAAACTCATCTATACTGGATCTTTTAGAGACCTTGAGTCTGTATAGGGGCCAGTTTGAAGATTATACCTCTACTTCCTAATAAGTTTATCTTTTATGTTGTTTAGCTATATGTGTGAAATTTATATTAAGATTACACCCTGTCATATTTGTATTCTTCCTTTTGATGATAATTTTCATTTTCATAGGGGGGAGTGTTGTGGTAAAATACAACTATTCATACATTTTTAGTGTATGTATATATATATATATATATATATATATATATATATATATATATATATAGCATTTATCACTTTTGCAGTCAGTCTGACATTTGGCTAAGATGTAAGCTGTGAACCAGTAATTTATCATAGCAGGCTGTGAGGTATGAAACAGTTAATTCTGCTTGTACTTAAAATCAATGTTTTGTTTTTTTCTTCTATAAATAAGCCCTTCTCATAATAATTTGTTCTCAGGAGACAATCAACTATTATATAGCCTAAACAATATGTATTTCAGTAGTATACAAGGCCAAACAACAGCTTGACCTTTGTGCAGAGATAACAAATAAGAATGTTTGTGCGCAGATGATGTGACGTACCAGGCATGCTTTCAGTGCATTACCTGCACACGTTTTATCACCTTATATAAATAATATATCTTATTGGCTGTTGCTGGGATGTGTCATTTTTATAGATGGGGTAATGGATTATACCATGTTCATTATGTAATTCACTATAAAAAGCTATGTTTTGTTTATATTTGGTCCAGTGGTTCAGTGAGTCAGTAGCAGGAGACAATTGTAATCAGTCTTCTGATACTAATTCATTATTTTCCAAATAAAACAAACAATATCAGAGGCCTCTGTGTTTTGGGTATCATGACTGGGTTTCGGAGTAAATTGTGGTTTGTGGGTATGTTTTTTTCTCCAACATAGTCAATGAGTTAACTCTCACATGATGCACTGAGCAGGCTAGATACTGAGCCATGTGGAGCAGAACATAACTGTCAAAAGACCTGCATAACAAGGTAATGGAACTTCATAAAGATGGAAAAGGATATAAAAAGATATCCAAAGCCTTGAAAATACTAGTCAGTAATGTTCATTCACTTAAGAAGTGGAAAATTTGGGGATCTCTTGATACCAAGCCAAAGTCAGGTAGACCAAGAAAGATTTCAGCCACAACTGCCAGAAGAATTATTTGAAATACAAAAAAAAAAACACATGTAATCTCAGGAGAAATACAGACGGTGTGGTTATTTCAAGGAGCACAATATGACGATACTTGAGCAAAAATGAGCTGCATGCTTGAGTTGCCAGAAAGAAGCCTTTACTGTGCCAATGCCACAAAAAAGCCTGGATACAATATGCCCGACAACACCTTGACACACCTCACAGCTTCTGGCCCACTGTAATTTTGAGTGACAAGACCAAAATAGAGCTTTATGGTCACAACCATAAGCGCTATGTTTAAAGAGGAGTCAACAAGGCCTATCGTGAAAAGAATACCATCCCCACTGTGTGGCTCACAATGTTTTGGAGGGGTGTGAGCTCTAAAGACACGGAGAATCTTGTGAAAATTGATGGCAAGATGAATGCAGCATGTTATCAGAAAATACAGGCAGACAATATACATTCTTCTGCATGAAGGCTACACATGGGATGCTCTTGGACATTCCAGCATGACAATGATGCTACACAAGGCCAAGTTGACCCTCCAGTGGTTACAGCAGAAAAAGGTGAAGGTTGTGGAGTGTCCATCACAGTCTCCTGACCTTAATATCATCGAGCCACTCTGGGGAGATCTCAAACGTGCGGTTCATGCAAGACGACCAAAGACTTGGCAAAATGCCTCCAGGTCATGCAAAACGAGTGGGCAGCTATACCACCTGCAAGAATTAGGGGCCTCATAGACAACTATTACAAAATATTGCTCGCTGTCATTGATACTATTAAGAACTAAGGGTATGCAAACTTTTGAAAAGGGTAAATAATTTTTTTTCTTTGTTGCCATGTTTTGTTTTATGATTGTGCCATTCTGTTATAACCTACCGTTGAATATGAATCCCATAAGAAATAAAATAAATGTGTTTTGCCTGCTCACTCATGTTTTCTTTGAAAATGGTACATATATTACCAATTCACCAAGGGTATTCAAACTTTTGAGCACAACTGTATATGCCATATTGCACTGTGCAGATACAAACTTCCTGTGTATTATAATTCTCTTCCCACCTTTAGGATCAATGGAAACTAAATGGCAGATTCCACGCTGCATAATTGGTAATATATTGTACAGTTTTGTTATTATTTTTACAATAAAAAAACATGTAGCCTATTTTCAAGTGTAGTTCTTCAATAGGGCCAATGTTAACTTTTTGACCACTGTGGCCATTTAAAATCTCAATACCTTACTTTCACTGGATAATGCTTTTCTGTGTTAATGTTATACACCATAACCCTTTTATGATATTTTTTATATAACAGTTCAATACACAAAGACAGACTAACCTGTATGTCTTGTGCAGTTCCATCACCCTCTCCTCCAGCTCTCGTGTCTGGTTTGGGGAGAAGCGCAGCTCACTCACATAATTCCCATGATGTTCTTCTGGGTCATAATCTCCAAGCTCAGCCTGCACTGTGTACGACCCCAGCAGAGCATGAGTGACAAAGGAGCAGGGCAGACGACCACTGATGATGTCTGCACGGAGCTGGAGGCACAGGTAGTACCTGAGTATAGAAAGTAACAGCATGGATAATCAGAGCACGTGGAGAAGACATATACGTGGGTGGTTCTTTTTAATAAAAACCAACAGGGTTTAAAAGTATTTGTAAAACAAAGTTAAGGTCAGGGGGTCTATATTTTTTTTATTTATACACAGACATATTTTAATATAATAAAAGGAAAATGACGTAGTAAATATTGTTTAATTGAGGATATGGAGGCTATAAGAGGGATATTTACAAAATTGAATTATGATGTAGAGATCCATACACCTAGCCCCTCATTCAATTGCAATTTGGCCAATTGAATAGGGGACTAAATAAGCACATAACATATTTTTTTTAAAGAAGTTTTTAGTTAGCAAGCATCTATCCAAAATCAAGGTTTTTACTAACTAAAAACTTCTTTAAAAAAAATATGCTATGTGCTTATTTAGACCCCTATTCAATTGGCCAAATCGCAATTGAATGAGGGCCCTATTGATTATCCCTGGTGTAGAATAACCAATATTCCACTATACTCATCTATTTTATTGGAACATGCACAGCACAGGACTAGACTCACTGAAGTTAGGGGTTTCTAACTAAAAAGGTAAGATCTGAGCAATACCCATTGAGCCCCATTTAATTTGTCTACACACTTTACTGACAACAGGGGGGGAGGGGGACACATCCCCTTCCAGATTTTTCAATGTGTGTGTTTATATGTATAGAAGCAGTTGAGTGGTATACTACTTTTTATATTATATGCGGTATCCCCCCACCCCCCTCCCCAGATTTTCTTTGGCTCCTACACCCATGGCCATAACTCAAAATAATTTGGTGCTCCCTTGCACTCTATACAAAGAAAAATGCATATAGCGGTCAATAAAAAACACTCTCTCTCTCTCTCTATAATCATTTAACTTATGATGGGCAAAAAAGTGATAGAAGCTCTCCTCATTATGAAGTATAGTAGTACATAGAATGAATAATAAAATAGTGTTCCCATTTGAATGTCAAAAAATAAGATAAAACATTAATTTCCTGCTCAGGTTTTCCAGAAATATAGTTATTGCACTGCACTCTAGGAAACTAGGTGGGGACATGCAAATTAGCTCACAAATGCTTTTTCACAGTTTAATAAAAACACACTTTATAGATGGCTCTTTTTAGGCATATGCTCGCTGTATTACACAGCATTAAGCATAGCAGAAGATGGATTATGCACCAAACAGGGTCGAAACTGTGCCATTTGTGGGTTGGTTTGTGAATAATCCATTGTATAATGTATTAACACTGTGCCAGTCACACTGTCCTGAGTCTAACACACACACAGTACCCTTTGTCACTCACACACCTTGTGATATCCTCAATGAGCTGTGCTGGGTCTGGAGGGTAAAACTTTACTGTGAAGCCAAATGTCCAGAGAGCACCTGGTGATATAAATAGGACAAATAGTGATGAATGGAAGACTGAGAGAGAAGGCCAACAGAGTGTGGAGGATGACAAATTTAAGGAATGGGAGAGAGAGTGAGGATTGGGATAGAGTTAAGAAAGTGACAAGAGCATAGAGTGAGATATGATGAAGGAGAGAGACAGGACGTAGAGGATGGAGTTTCATGGATTAACACATTTCTACAATCTATAGGCAAAAAGCAGCCTTTATGTATGCAGCACATCTCATAAAACATTTTAATATTATTAATATCAAAAAATCCCTCTAGTTATTATGTTGACACCCCCAGAGGTGTGTCTAGAAAGGCCCCTGATACCCACTCAATCAGCATGCAGCATTAGGGGATCAATTTAACCCATTATTCACCTGCTGGTATTTCCTCAGCCAATAGGAAAGCACTGATGCCAAGTCACTGCTGGGATATGACTCCCTGCTGCTTCCTGTCTGTGCTGTTCTGCTGCCATAGCACCTAACATAGTGTCACACTACATATCCAAGGCTTCTTTGTAGCACAAACAGGAACCCCAGCGTTTAAATCAAATGTTTCAGCTAACCTGAGTGGTCAAAACAAATGATAAAATTAATGCTAATTTTGCCTAAGTTTGAGGGGGGTTTACCCTAATTTCCAACTGACATATTGCTAACTTCAATGTAAGTGTTTAAATGTTTATTTTGGTATTTTTTCATGCAAAAAACATGTTTTCAAACACTATTTATTCTCCTCTATAATCCAGAAAACTAAGACATGCCTTTAAGGAGGTAAGATATTGCAGAGTGAATAAGGCGAAATATTTAGGACAGGGGTGTCCAATTTCGGTCCTGGAGGGCCACACACATGCCTGGATTTGATGATAACCCTGCTGTGCACAGATGAATCAATCACTTCTTCAGTCATCCTGATTGACTCACCTGTGCACAGAAAGGATATATTCAAATCCAGGCCTGGGTACGGCCTTCCAGGACCGAATTTGGACACCCCTTATTTAAGGTGAAAATTAAAGATTGGAAAAGAGCAAGTGTGAGAAACAGGAGATAGAGAAATGAATGGATGAAAATGATAGTGAGATACATTGTAACCTCTTCCAGTATGACACCTACACTCACTTCTAATCTGTTTCTTTATTTCCTTGGATGGGTCCAGCCAGTTCTGTAACAACAGGAGACAAAGGTTAGTATTTAGTCGCAGCCACCTCTAGCTTGGGATACTGGCTTTAGCATCGGCAGCTCTGGGGGTAGATCCTAACATTGACAATCACCTCTGGGGGGATTCTGACATCAGTACAGGCAAGCTTTGGGGAATCTTGACATAAGTGCAGCCACCTCTGGGGACACCCAGGGAATCCTGACACTTGCACAGCCACCTCTAGGTTGGAACACTGACATTAGTGCAGCCACCTCTGGGGTGTTCTAACATTAGTGCAGCCACCTCTGGGGGGGGGGGGGGGGGGCACGGTGGCTCAAATTAGTGAAGGCAACTTTTGTTGAGATACTGACATTAGCAAAGTAACCTCTTGTTGTGATTATGACATTAGTGCAGCCAGTTCTGTGGTAGTATTCTGACATAAGCAAAGCTACATCTGGGGTGGGATGATGACACTCACCTTTTGACTGTCAGAATCACAGAACGTCAGTCCAAAGTAGTCTTTCTCAAGCAGGTTCAGATGGCCACATACCGTGTCAAAAAGTACGTGTCCCCTGGCGTGTTTCTATCAAACATAAAAGAAAACCGCTGAGGAGATTGTTTTGAGATCTCTGTATGTGACTTATGTTGACACATAGTGACATCTGTATGTGGTGCGTGTTAGCCTCATTGTGTAAATCTTGTCTAACTGTAGATATCTGTTTATAAGCGTATATTTCTATGTTCACCACCACCGTACCCCATAGCACTTACTTCAACCTCACACTCGTATTGAGAGGAGTCCAGCAGGGTTACCCTGCAGAGGGCACTCTTGGGTTTCCTGGATATTTTCTGTGGTGAGCGCTGTGTTGGGGTGGGTGTTGTCCTGTCAGGAGCTGCATCCAGCCTCTCCTCGTCCTGTAGATTCAGTGGAGAAATGTACAAAGTGTACAATGACTTGGATGACTAGGAACATCTAAGACTATTAGAATCTGTTATTTACTATAAATTTAGATTTTGTACATAGATAAAAACAAAAGACCTACCTAGTCTACCCTTTCTATATACCTATCTTAAACTCTTAGGTTTAAAAGAGCCACGGAAGTCACAAGCTGCACGTTTCACCAACAGATAGGTGGTTGAAATGCATGTGGAAATTGTGTTTTCCTTTTTGAAATTGTTGCAAAATGTATGCAGGAAGAGACATTTTAGTTAGGGATTGTAGAGTGTCTGACTCCTTCCATAAAACACTTTGCCTATAATGAGGTACGGGGAAGCTGGTGTGCGGGGTTGAGTGATATACTTGTTGCTATATAGCTTTGTACACACATTCTGACACATTTTGCCAGATAACTCTGTAAGAGAGCATCCGATTGCAATTATTCAAATACAGGTACCTGCTCTCTCTTATTAGCATTTGTGTTTACAAGTAGAAGCACTCATCGAAAAGGACTGCTACCTCATTGTTGTGAAAAGGCTTTTGTACCGCAAAGAAGCTGTGAGTTATATCAATTTCATATAGCGTTACCCAAGCTGGGCAGGTCATAGAGAGATCAGACAAACCGAGGTCCACTGGAGAATGAAAATGATAATCCACTTCAGTATCTTTGCAAAGAAAACCTTATGGATAAACACAACCAGAACCATAACAATATGGCAGTGAAAGATGAACCCCCATAGTCAGATGGTGCCGACCACATTACTGTAAAAGAGCAGGGTGTAGAGTACAAGTAGTGGACAATTCAGCATAGGACCCTGGAACGTTAGAACCATGAACCAAAGCAAACCGGATGTGGTCAAACATGAGATGACAAGATTAAATATTGATATCATGGAAATTAGTGCATTCAAATGGATTGGAATGGGGCATCTCATATCAAACAAGCACCCGATTGTCTACTGTGTTTAAGAATCCCACAAAAGAAATGGAGCAGCCCTCATAATCAATCAAAGGGTAGCAAAAGCAGTACTTGGTTACAACCAAATAAATGAAAGAATGATTTCAATTTGAATTCAAGGCAAGCCATTTAACATCACAGTGATCCAAGCGCATGCTCCAAACATGGATGCTGAAGAGACTGAAGACTGAATTCATGAGGATACACAGGAGATCAACACCTCTTAGATATAACACCAAGAAAAGCTGTTACTCTTTTCATAGTAGATTGGAATGATAAAGCAGGGAACCAAAATATATACTTTGCAGCCAGAAATGGAGGAGCTCTATACAATCAAGAGTTGGCTGTGGCTCTGATCATTAGCATCTTATTTCAAAGCTCAGAACTGAGGAAAAGAGGGAAAACCATCAGACCGAGCAGATACAAAAATGTGAATATGCATTGGAGGTAAAGAATAGATTTAAGGAACTAGACATGGTAGATAGAATGCCTGAAGAACTTTGGAAAGAAGTTTGTGACATTATCCAGAAAACATCAACAAAGAATATCCCCCCCCCCAAAAAAAAATAAAAGGCAAACTGGCTGTCTGATGAGGCTTTGAGAACCACCCAGGAAAAGTAAAAGGTAAGAAGATCCATACAGGAAGGATCTTAACAGCACTGATAATATCAATAGTTTGTCCAATGAGCTGTAGCCAGACATCTTGAATAGTGAAGTGAGATGGGCCCTAGGAAGCCTTGATAAGACCAAGGCTGCATGAGTTGATGGAATCCCAGCTGAACTGTTCAAAACCCTACAAGATAATGCTGTAAAAAGTGTTGATTGCATTATGCCAACAAATTTTAAAAACTCAAAAGTGGTCAGTGGATTGAAAAGATTGGTCTACATCCCAATCCCAAAAAAGGCAGTGCCAAAGAGTGTTCAAATTATCAAGCAATTAGATTAATTTCACATGCCAGCATAGTAATGCTTAAAGGTATATAAACGTTTTCCTGTTTTTAACAGTGTCTAATGTAACAAACACTGCTTACATAGTTATATAGTACATTGTTACATAGTAATTGAGGTTGAAAAAATGTTTAGTCCATCATGTTCAACCTTTTTATATCTCCTTGCTTATATGAATTAAAAGAATAACTTCATTTCCACACCCCCAGAGTTGTCAACGTAGGCCCCCTGTACAAGCCTGTAGCAAAGTCGCATTCAAGAGCTGACATTGGACCTTCTGCTTGAGCTGCTACCAATGTGTGAGAGAAACAGAAAGAGAGAGAGAGACAGAGAGTGAGTGAGAGCGAGAGAAAGAGTGAGAGAAGCAGGATGCGAGTGAAAGAAAGATAGACAATGAGAGTGAGAGAAAGAGTGTGAGAGAAAGAGAGAGGGGTGAGTGACAGGTGAGAGAGGTGCATAAGTTAGAGGTGAGTAAAAAGTGAGAGGTGAGAAGTGAGAGGTAAAGGAGAAGTGAGTGGTGAGAGCTGAGTGAATGAGAAGTGAGAGTTGAGTGAGTGAGTGAGAAATGAGAGGTGAGTGGTTAGAGAATTGATAAGTGAGTGAGAGGTGAGTGAGAGAAGTGAGAGGTGAGTGAGTGAGAGACTATTTTATGTCCCCCTCTGAAACAGCAGGGAGATGAAGGAAAGGAAGTGATGTCAGAGATTTGCCCTTACAGCCTCAGTTTTTGTGCTAAGCACTCCGAAGCCACTGAGGTCCAGATTGCAACAATGTTGTAGCTGCCTCTGTTTGGGCACAACTAAATATGAATGTTATGCTAATTTAGCATGACATTTCTATGGGCATATACCATCAAATGCAACTGCCAAAAAACATAAGAAAATTTGCTAGCTTCAATGTAAGTTTATTAATTTTATTTTGGGATTTTTTCATATACTATGCATTCTCCTCTATAAGATGCATTCATAATCCATGGAACTTAAATATGCCTTTAAGATCCTGCAAGCTCGACTCCAACAATATATTGACTGGTAAC
Organism: Discoglossus pictus; assembly: GCA_027410445.1. NCBI lineage: Eukaryota > Metazoa > Chordata > Amphibia > Anura > Alytidae > Discoglossus > Discoglossus pictus. The sequence continues at coordinate 53,077,405 of CM050174.1, forward strand.
TACCAGATGTGCAAGCTGGGTTCCGAGATCAAATTGCCAATGTTCACTGAATAAAGAAAGCAAGAGAGTTCCATAAAAAACTCTTCATATACTATTTTAAACAACAAAATATGACAAGTTCTTAAAGAGATTGAAGTACCAGATCCTCTTATGCACCTCCTGAGGAATCTGTATATGGACCAAGAAGCTACTGTGAGAGCTGAACATGGAACAACTAAATGGTTCAAGATCAGGAAAGGAGTGCAACAAGGTTGTGTATTTTCTCCTTATTTATTCAACTTATATTAGGAATACATCCAGAGTAATGTTGAACTGGATGAATCCAAAGCCGGAATTAATATTGCTAAAAGAAATTTCAACAACCTCAGATACTTGGATAATACTACTCTGATGGATGCAAGTGAGGATAAACGAAAGGGCCTATTGACAAGGGTGAAAGAAGAGAGTGCAAAAGCTGGCCTGGTACTCATTGTTAAAAATACACAGATCATGGAAAACTGCAATCTCAGTTCCTGGCATGGAAGAAGAAATGGAAGCCGTTACCATTCTTATTTTCCTATGCTCCAAGGTCTCTGCAGATGGTGACTGCAGCCATGAAATTAAAATAAATTTGCTCCTAGGGAACTATGGTATTTACAGTAGTAACATACAGATGTGAGAGCATACAGATGTGAGACCATAAAGAAGGTTCAATACAGTAAAATATACACCCTTGGCGCAGTAGAATTGAAGTCTTTACTTTAGTTTTCCCTACCACTTGTGCTGGGAGTCTGTTTTGTTAATCTACAATCTCTGTAAGTACCAGGATTAGCATGCAACACACATTACTGTAACTGCAGCAGTGAAATTTAAACACATTTGCATCTGGGGAGGAAAGCTATGGCAAGTCTGGACAAGCTATTAAAAGGTAAAGATATTACACTATCAACAAAGGTTAGAACCTTGGTATTTCCAGTACTAACATACAGATGTTAGAGCTGGTTGACAAAGGCTTAATGCAGTAGAATTGACACTTTTGAATTTGGTATTGCTGGAGAGAACGGTTTAGAGTCCCTTGGATCCAATAAATCAATACTTCAAGAAATCCAGATAAACTGTTCACTGGAACGTATGATCACGTAGCTAAAGCTGATATATTTTTGTCATATCATGAGAAAGAAGGATTCCCTACAGAAGACTGGGAAAGATTGAAGGTATTCAAAGAAGAGGATAGCAGAGGAGGAGATGGATAGATGAGGTGATTGAAGCAATGAACATGAGCTTGAGGGAGATCCGAGGGGAAGTGGCTGACAATGGGCATGCTGCAGTACATAGGGTCACAGATAGTTGGACACGACTGAACAACTAAATAACAAAGTTGTAAGAATGAGTATAAGACAACTGTGCTCTCTGCAGAGCATTGACAGTGACGGTCACTACTTTCCATGCAACACTCCTTCAGTGTACCACTTTTTCCACCACTTGCAAAAGATTGCAGAACATCACTTTTTAACTGAAGTGCTGTTAAAGGATAAATCACACCATATGCCTATATATGATACAGTGAAGCTGATGAGAGCTACAAAGAGAGTTCTGATTACTGGACCCAAAGCTATTGGAGGCTTAACACAGCCCCATTCACTTAACTAACAAGCCACATGAAGGCTATACAGGCAATATCTTAAAATACCTATAACCAAGTCAATTCTTGACTAGTTTTAAACATGTAGACATCCTTATTCATGTCTGTCTCTGATGATACACAGATTGTTTTTCTGGGTTCCATATTTTTTACATAATCAACAAGACAATATGCATGTTTCAGGAATTCTTGCATCCTTTACTATAGTTTTCCCTACCGCTTGTGCTGGGAGTCAGTTTCATGTATCTACAACCCTCTCTATAAGTACCAGGACCAGTATGCAACACACATTATATCACAAAAATACAGGCCCAATGATATAATTGACAAGGTCAGATAATGTCCAATACTATTACAGAGATATTATTTTTTTCCAGCACTCACCTCTGCAGGTCTACGTGCATTCTCACTGGCTCCTGGCCTCTCTACATTATTAGCAGGTGGATGTGGGGTTTCTTGGGGCAGTACTGCAGGATTTGAGACACCATCATGAGCCGGTCCTTCTGGTCCTGGAGGAAGCTCAGTATCTGTCCCCAGTTCTGTTGTCATGTTGCCTGCTCAGTCTGGTAAAAAAAAAAGAGTGAAAGATAGCAATGTTCACTTTAAATTATTATCTTGTCATAAAGTCACTCTGTAATGTCAGGACATACCGAGAATTATGAGAGCCTTGCCTAAAAATGCACAGACAGGAGATAATGAAAACTCTCTGAGCCTATCCTGATGCACAGCCAGGAGCTCACAGCACATTAGATAGAGCCCAGCAACGACTGAGCCGGTCCTATTAATCTGCAGTTGGAAATCAAATTACCCCCTACTTAGCATAGTGAACATTTATCCACCCACACAGAGCATCCCTGCAATGTGGATTGGGGTGTGTGAAAAGAGCATCCTCCTCATGCACTGATTCATTTGCACTGCAGTTAAAGCATCACACGCTGCAAGACTTCTATCACATTCTATGTAGGTGTATATATATATATATATATATATATATATATATATATATATATATATATATATATATAAAGTGGCACACTGCACCTCTTGTTGCACCCTCCTTGTTTGTACCCAGGTCTCTCTCTGTATCTTTGTCACTCTCCTAGTTGGTACACTTCTTTTTTTATTTCTCTCTCTCTCTATTCTCTCTCCTCACTCATCTCAAACTATTCTCTTACTCTGTTCTCCCTCTTGTCCCTTTCTTCTCTCACTCTGATCCACTACCTATTCTTGCCAGCCTCTTTCCTTTTTTATCCCATTTCCTCTCTTTTTTTTCTGCCTCCCACCACACAAAGACAGAATTAGTCTGCAATATTCTTATAAGAGAGACTGGAAAATAACTAAGGCCTGTGTGCTTTTGCTCAAATTAAGTCCATAGGAGTCACAAGTCCTCAAACACCCTGGGGCTCAAAACAATCCAGTTCTTGCAGTAAATAAGTAAATTTGGAGTAACTTATTAAACATTTTCTACATTCAATACAATATTCTGACATTCCTTGCATACCAATTAAAGCAAAATAGGGCAATTGTTGCAGAAATGGAGAGTACACATTTAAGTAAATCTAATTACAAATAGATTTCTATTGAAAAAAAATAGTGGAAATGTTAGATAACAGAGCTTGAAAGTTGGATATTTTAATCTTAAATAATCTAAAAATGTAATCTCTCTCTCCAAACAAATTTATCTCACATGGCTAATTATCTACGTGGTAGGTGATAGGCCAAAAACCATGCCTAGATGGTATAGATTAAAAGAGTTTAACACATAACTCCCTAATACTACTATTATTTATAGTTCATTCTACTGCTTTATATAAGTTATTTAACCTATCCCTATACATTGTATTGCTCCATATAACACCACTTATTACCTTTTAATACTCCTACCTAAGACTCATTTTAACACTTTCTATATGTATGTATGCATATTTACACACACACACATCTTCATATATATATATATATATATATATATATATATATATATATATATATATATATATATGTGTGTGTGTGTGTATATTACATAGTTACATAGGGCCTCATTCAATTGCGATTTGGCCAATTGAATAGGGGTCTAAATAAGCACATAACATATATTTTTTAAAGAAGTTTTTAGTTAGTGAAAACCTTGCTTTTGGATAGATGTTTACTAACTAAACTCCTCTTTAAAAAATATATGTTATGTGCTTATTTAGACCCCTATTCAATTGGCCAAATTGCAATTGAATGAGGGCCATAGTAATTAAAGTTGAAAAAAGGCTTTCAGTGCATTAAGTTCAACATTTTAAGATCTCCTCTGATCTGCAATATGCAGAATATACAGATAAAAAAAAATATACAGAAAAAAAAAAAAAACAACTGAAACTTAGCAAATCGTCTCAAAGGGAAAAAAAATGAATTCCTTCCTGACCCCAGATACTGGCGATCGGATTTCTCCCTGGATCAGTACTCTCTCTCTCTAATTATCCAGGATAACCCTGAATTCCCTTTTTAATAGAAATAAATCCAGTCCCCTTTTAAAGTTATCTATCGAATCCGCTGTCACACCTCCTCTGGTAGAGAATTCCACAGATTAACCACCCTTACTGTGAAGAACCCTTTTCTTTCTTTAAGGTGGAATCTTTTTACTTCTAACCTCAAGGGATGTCCTCTTGTCAGTTGAAAACCTCTTGGCACAAAAAGCTCCCTTGACAAATTTTTATACTGACCCTGGATGTATTTATATAAGGTAATCGTATCTCCTTTTAGACGCCTTTTGCCTAGAGAAAATAAGTTTAGTTTGCTTAGTCTTTCTTTATAACTTAGCTCCTCCATTCCCCTTATTAGTTTTGTTGCCCTCCTCTGTACATTTTCCAGCTCTAAAATGTCCTTTTTAAGAAGTGGTGCCCAAAATTGTACTCCATATTACAAATTAGGGCGTACTAGGGATATGTATAGTGGCAGAATTATATTTGCTTCCCTTGCTTCTATACCCTTCTTAATACATGCTAATATGTTATTTGCCTTTGCAGCTTCTGCTTGGCTTTGAGCACTGTTACCTAGGTGGTTGTCCACAAGCACTCCCAAATCCCTTTCAATATCTGATACCCCTAGATTTGCTCCATTAAGATTATAAATTGCATGGCTATTTTTCCTTCCCAGATGCATAACTTTACATGTATTCGTATTAAATCTCATCTGCCATTTAGATGCCCCTTCCTCGATTCTAGGTAAATCCCTTTGTAGGGAAAGCACATTATTATCTGATGTAATTACCTTGCACAACTTCGTGTCATCAGCGAAAATGGAGACACTACTTTCCAGTCCCGCCTCTAAGTCATTAATAAATATGTTAAAAAGGAAAGGACCTAATACTGAACCCTGTGGAACCCCACTTACCACATTAGTCCAATCAGAGTATGTTCCATTTACAACAACCCGTTGCTTCCTGTCTTTTAGCCAGCTCTCAATCCATGAGTAGATATTTACTGCAATTCCTGTATCTCTTAATTTGCACAATAGTTTCCCACGTGGCACTGTATCAAAAGCCATTGCAAAATCCAAGAAGACTACATCCACTGAGTTGCCTTGATCCAGGTTCCTACTAACCTCCTCATAGAAACTAATTAGATTTGTTTGACATGACCTATCCCTCATAAATCCATGTTGACTCCTACTTATAATCCTGTTCAAATAGACATATTCTTGTATATTATCCCTTATTAACCCTTCTAAAAGCTTCCCCACTACAGAAGTGAGGCTCACTGGTCTATAATTCCCCGGATTTGCTCTTGCTCCGTTTTTAAATATAGGTATCACATCTGCTTTTCTCCAGTCATCTGGTAGAGACCCTGTGTTGAGTGAATCTTGAAAAACTAAATATAATGGTTTGGTTATTACAGAACCGAGTTCCCTAAGTACCCATGGATGTATTCCATCTGGACCCAGGGGCTTTATTAAAACTTATTTTTTTTAACCTCTTTTGTATTACTTCCTGCGTTAACCAATTATTTGGCAAAGGTAGTGTAGCCCCATTATGTTGCAGTGTCCCAACCATTGGTACCACCCTTTTGTATACAGAAGAAAATAACCTATTTAGCTCATCTGCCTTTTCCTGGTCACTAATTTTCAGACGGCCTGTGTCACATTGTAATGTTCCTATAGCTTCCTTCCTCGCCTTCTTCCCATTAATATACTTAAAAAATATTTTAGGGTTAGTCTTACTTTCTTTTGCAATAAATTTTTCATTTTCTATTTTAGTCAGTCTTATAGCCCTTTTGCAAGCCTTGTACTCTAAGATAGCTTCATTTCTAGTAGGTTCTTGTATTACCTGGGCCAGATAATGATCCCTGAGTGTACTCAAGAACCTGTTCCCCTTAGCTGACCTGCTGGTCTCATTTATCCAGTTTATTTCAGGGTAAATAAAATCTCCCATTATTAGAACTTGCCCATGCTTAGCTGCATTTCCAATCTGTAACAATAATTGTATTTCCACACTTTCAGCTATATTTGGGGGTTTATAGCATACTCCTCCTAATTTTTTTTGAATTTGTATATATATATATATATATATATATATATATATATATATATATATATATATATATATATATATATATATATATATATATATACAGTAAAAACCCCGTTATCCGGCACCCATGGGGACTCCCTATTGCCGAATAAGTGATAAGTGCCGGTTAATCATGAGTCCCCATATTTAAGGGTCTAAACGACCCTTAAACTCCCCAAAAAGCCTTTAAAAAGGCACTAGCATCTAAACTGAGCCATTTAGGCCCAGAAAAAATAATTAGAAAAAAGGTTAGCATTTTTTTTTTTTGCAGCCTCTAACTCCGGATAGTACCGGTTATGCCGTTAATAGTATAAGTATTTTGAAAATGGGGAATTGATGCCGGTGCCAGTTGCTTGAGAGTCCCAGTTAGTTGGCTGCTGGATAACCGGGATTCTACTGTATATATATATATATATATATATATATATATATATATATATATATATATATATATATATATATATATTTACACACACACACACACACACAACAATCATTTAGTATATGGTGAGCACTAGCGTGAGAAAAGCTCTCCAAGGCAGGATTGCTTATCCAAGGGAGCCACTATGATATCTAATATTACCAAGTTGCTTGATTCTTCTAACATTGCAAAATGGAGGAGAATTGAATTAGAATATCTAGATAATTACATGTTATATGGCTTCTTATAGAATTGCGTAGAGAATAACTTTTCAAATGATTTGGAAAGTATTACTTCTAGTTTTCAATTTTGTCATAGAAATAATATAAGATGGAAATTGACTTACCTTCCTAGCCCCATAGTACCACTCGCTTCTTTGGATAAAGTTAAGAATTTGCCCTTTTGAAAGACTGGTCAAGAAGGGAAATGATTTATCTAAAGGATGTGTTTTGGGGGAATTTTTGGGCCCCTTTCGAATATTTAGTTAACAACTTTAATATTAATAAACAAACACTCTTGGTTAGACTACCATAAATTTAAATCTGAATGGACAAGATCAAAATTTTATGTGCCAAAGATTAGAAATATGTCCCCTTTTGAATCTTTGGTGATCAATTATAATAAAGATCATGTAATTCCTAAAAGCTGCAAAATCATGAATGATTTATTATACATGGAGAAATCTAGCGATATGATTAATTGGGAAGTAGACTTAAAAAAGAACTTGACCAAAAAAGAATGGTCAAAGGCCTTAAATATTACAGAAAGATTTATTAAGAATTCGTCATATAGAGAAATACAGTTTAAGTTACTTAATAAATGGTATAGTGTCCCAACAAAGAGTTATCAGATATCAAAGATTGAATCTAAGAAACGTTGCTGGAGAAATTGTGGCGCAGTGGGATCACATTTTCATATGTGGTTCAATTGTCCTATAGTTAATCGCTTCTGGATTCAATGTCTAGATAATGCAGTGTTTAAAACAAATACTCATTTGTCGTTGGCTCCAGAACTAGCTTTATTTCATGTATTTCCCGATTGTTTATCCTTGGGCATCAAAGCTGGCCTTTTGCAGATCTTTGTAGTAGATAAATAGCTGATAGCCTTCAGGTGGATGCAACCTTTGGCTCCTTGTGTGAATGAAGTGACGATTGTCTCTAGAAATAGATCACTCGAAAGAGATTTTCACACTCTGGGCGTGATAAGAAATCATCCAATAAAATGGATAATTTGGGACAAATTCTATAATGTATAACATTTATTATAGCTATCATGCTTATGCATTGGTTTTTAAATAATTGTATAGTCAACATTTTTTTTTTGTAAGTCACATTTGTAACAGAAAGTTTTATATTGTAATGTCTTTCTTCCTGTTCAATTTTCTATAAAAAAATTAAAAAGCTCTCCACAAAGTACAGAAAACGAATAATACATTAGTAAGCTCATTTGCATGTCTAAAAGGGAGGGACATGCAAATGAGAATACTATCTACCTCACTCTTGAGTATTGCTTTTGACTTGATAGAGAGAGGACCATCACTCGAAAGCTCATCATGAAAACTATGAATATGTTTGTTCAATAAAAAAGGTATCACTATATTCTGCAATACTGCAATACTCTGATTATTCATCTAGATTACTGGACATTCACGGCTACCTCACTCTATGAAGCTCTGGTGAATTCCATGCCCATGAGGGTTAAAGTAGTGCTGGAAAATAATGGCGGCCACACAAAATATTGACACTTTGGGCCTAATTTGGACATTTCCACTTAGGGGTGTACTCACTTTTGTTGCCAAAAGTTTAGACATTAATAACTGTGTGTTGAGATTTCTTTTGAGGGAACAGCAAATTTACACTGTTATACAGGATGTACACTTATTACTTTACATTTTAGCAGAGTGTAATTTCTTCAGTGTTGTCACATGAAAAGATATCACATATATACAGTGCCTTGCAAAAGTATTCACCCCCCTTGGCATTTTTCATGTTTTGTTGCCTCACAACCCAGAATTGACATGGATTGTTTGAGGATTTGCATCATTTAATTTACAAAGCATGCCCACAACTTTGAAGATGTTTTTTTTTTTTTGTGAAGCAGACAACAAATAGGACAAAATAACAGAAAAAGTCAATGTGCATAACTATTCACCCCCCTAAAGTCAATACTTTGTAGAGCCACCTTTTGCGGCAATCACAGCTACAAGTAGCTTTGGATAAGTCTCTATGAGCTTGCCACATCTTACCACTGGGATTATTGCCCATTCCTTCTTGCAAAACTACTCCAGCTCCTTCAAGTTGGATGGTTTGCGCTTGTGAACAGCAGTCTTTAAGTCTGACCACAGATTTTCTATTGGATTGAGGTCTGGGCTTTGACTAGGCCATTCCAACACACTTACATGTTTCCCCTTAAACTACTCAAGTGTTGCTTTAGCAGAGTGTTTGGGGTCATTGTCCTGCTGGAAGGTGAACCTCCGTCCTAGCCTCAAATCAAGCACAGAGTAGTACCCTTAGGTTATAAGTTTGCGAGTTTTCAATCGTGTTTCCGCGTCTTGGAAACAAGCACTATGTACATTTGATTATATGCTCTAAAACAGGGCCCTCCATTCTTTATAAGGTGTTAAGTTTGTTTTTTGCCATGTACTAAACCCCTGTACAGCGCTACGGAATATATTGGCGCGATATAAATAAAGCTAATAATAATAATAATACAGGTTTTGCTCAAGAATACATCCATCTTTCCCTCAACTCCGACTAATTTGCCTGTCCCTGGTGTTCTTTGGGGGATGTGATGTGTTGGCGGCAGACATAGCGTTTTCTTTGATGGCCGAAAAATTTAGCCTCATCAGACCAGAGCACCTTCCTTCATACATTTTGGGAGTCTCCCATGTGCCTTTTCGAAAACTTAAAACGTGCCATTTTGTTTTTTGCTGAAAGTAATGGCTTTCTTCTGGCCACTCTGCCATAAAGCCCAACTCTATGGAGCGTACGGCTTATTGTCGTCCTATGTACAGATACTCCAGTCTCTGCTGTGGACCTCTGCAGCTCCTCCAGGGTTACCTTAGGTCTCTGTGCTGCCTCTCTTATTAATGCCCTCCATGCCCAGTACGTGTGTTTTGGTGGGCGGCCATCTCTTGGCAGGTTTGCTGTTGTGCCATGTTCTTTCCATTTGGTTATGATAGATTTGATGGTGCTCATGGGGATTATCAAAGATTTGGATATTTTTTTATAACCTAACCTTTACTTGTACTTCTCAACAACATTGTCCCTTACTTGTTTGGAGAGTTCCTTGGTCTTCATGGCAGTGTTTGGTTAGTGGTGCCTCTTGCTTAGGTGTTGCAGCCTCTGGGGCCTTTGAGAAAAGTTGTGTATATGTAATGACAGATCATGTGGCACTTAGATTGCACACATGTGGACATCATTTCACTAATTATGTGACTTCTGAAGGTAATTGGTTGCACCAGAGCTTTTCATGGGCTTCATAACAAAGGGGGTGAATACAATTTTCTGTTTTCTATTTCTAAAAAATAGTTTTATGTATATATTTTTCTCATTTCACTTCAACAACTTAGACTATTGTGTATTTTATCCATCACATAAAATTCAGATTAACAACATATTGAACTTAAGGCTCTAATGTAACAAAATCGGTAAAAAGTCAAGGGGGGTGAATACTTTTGCGAGGCACTGTAGTTGTTGATCTGCAGGGCTGTTCGCAACGCTTACATTGTCGGTAACACACTTGCGGCCCATAGGGCCACAACTGGGAGCCTTGCAAAGCGAGGCTAGCTGTTGACGCAGGACTTGAGCACTGAAGGCACTCATTCAAGCATGCGCCACTTAGGCTGCAACGCCGAGGCGACCAGTTGAAGCATGTGGAAGATCTCGAAAAAACAACAAATGTGCCTCAAATTCACTTACACACTCACACAAAGCACAGTGGGAGAGCCAGGAAGACTGTGAGTGAGGTTGCAAGTTATTTTTAGGCATATTTGCCGTTTTTTCATGATCGAAGATCGCCTAAGCGAGGAAAAAAAAGGCTGACGGAAAAACGCCACACAACAAAAACGAGGCCCAAGGACGGAAAACAAGCCTGAAGGACGTAAAAACGAACACCCAACCAGTAACACTTAACCCAAGGCACTAACACAACCAAAGACAGTAACACTTAAGCTCGAGGCCTATAAACTACACAGGGAGAGACCCTTGCAATGAGCGCCGAAGGTGATCATTGCAATGCAGGAAAGTTGCGGCTCGCGATGAGCACAAAAGGCGCACAGAGGGCCCATAGCCTCACATTGTGTTAGCATTGCCAGGCTTACAATTGTATTCCCGTTTTATTCAATTTTTGACAGGCAAGTTCCTAGTATTAAAATATTTACAAAAATTTGAGGGGTGTACTCACTTTTGTGAGATACTGTGTATATATACACACACACACATATTTATTTATATATATATATATATATATATAGATAGATAGATAGATAGATAGATAGATAGATAGATAGATATAAGGGTTGAGTCACATTATTATGGCTACCCCCTACTTTTGACATCAGCAGTGCATAGCCAATGAAATAAGGCACGTGCCATGAGCTGAACAAACTGCACCATTGCAAATTAACGGCATCAGAACTGTGAAGCACCACGTGCCATTGATGTCAGAGGTGCACATCGGAAGAGAAGGTGTGTGAGGGCCAACCGACACATTACAATTGAGCAACTCACCGTGCAAACAAACAAGGGTACTACCATACATGTATCACAAACAGCAAAAGTACATTGTACCCTGTTGTGTATGGGGCTCCAAAGCAAACGGCTGGTCACTGCACCCATGCTAACTAGAGTTCATTGTCAGAAATAGCTTCAATTTGCACAACAGTACCCAAATTGGACCTCTTCTGATTGGCAAAGGGTTGCCTTATCTGATGAGTCTCATTTTCTGCTCCATCGACTGGAGAAGACATGTCATACAGCCAGAATAGCCCGAGAGTGTTTGGAGGAGCATGACAAAGACTTCCAAGTACTTTTCTGACCTCCAAATTCCCCAGACTTGAACCCTATCAAGCACCTGTAGGTCCACCATGATCAGCATGTTTGCCGCATGGATCCTCCATCACGCTCTCTTCGGCAGCTGTCAGATGAACTGCAGTCAGCATGGCTCAAGATACCCTTGCCTAGCTTCCAGCATCTAACTGACTTACTATGACGCCATCTAGCTGCTGAATGTGCTGCACACGGCAGTTATTCAGGATATTAGCTGGTAGTCATTCTCCTGCTACCTCATACAATCCCTTCCTGTAACTCCTATTCTCACTACTTAAGGACCCAGGTGACTTGGCTATTCTAATCAATGGATCACACAGCAAGTCCCGGGGGCAGGTGCCAGCCATGCCAGCACCGGATCCTGTTCTCTCCCCTCTCTGCAATGTCACCTAACTGGTTCTGCCAGATGTGTGTGCTGGCAGTGGGGGGAGCTGCCTCTGATGCAGTTGCCCATGCCACAAACACACCGTGAAAGCCAATAAGAAGTCACTGGCCTCCTTTTTAGAACCCTCAATGGGCACACCAATTAGATATCATCTCAGAAAGGTGCCACCCTCCATTCAGTGGCAAAGGGACAAAAACATGTATTTTGTCTTCCAACAGATCACCTCCCTTGCAGCATGAGGAAACCCGCTGGGCTGTTCAGTATGCGAGTCCCCTGAGCTGCCACTCAAATGCTTAACAAAGAATCATAGATATGGTCATAAGGCTAAAGCTGAAATATTTTGGTCATATCATGAGAAGACAGGATCCCCTATAAAAGACTCTGATGCTAGGAAAGATTGAAGACACTCAAAGAAGGGGATGTTGAAGATGGATAGATTAGGTATTTTGAAGAAATGAACATGAGCTTGAGGGATCTCATAGTGGCAGATGTGCCTAACGTGCTATGGTCCATAGGGTCACAGAGAGTCGGACACAACTGAATTAGTAAATAACAACAAAATTATCAAGAGTTACATCTAGTCTGCCAATTATATCTACCTAAAAGAAGTTTTGCTTTGCTAAAGGGACATGGAACAATTCTTTATGCATGCATTTAAAATTACCAAAGTTGTTTTTTTGCATGAAAACTTCATTGAAACACCAAGAATACATGCACCTGTAGATTTCACTGGCAGACAAGTATGACTCATACAGCTATAATAATGTTCACTGGCTGGCAGTAGCAAATCAGTTAAACATTTGAATGCATTTATTTTTACTTTGAGAGCATCATATAAAAAAGAAACACACAGTTTTACATAAACAACACCCTCATCAGATTCAACAAGGAACATTTTGCAATGTCCCTTTAAGCCTCAGAACTGTTATATTTATCCCAAGAATACTTACAAATCCTAACTGTGCATGAAACTACCATTGCTACCGGAAGGCTAGCTCCATTACCCTCTGTCTCTAAGGCAATAGATTCTCACAATGCCCTTAAATCTTTCATCATCCGACTTCAAATCATGACCTCTTGTTCTTGTATTTCTCTTTTTCTGGAAAACACGTCCCTCCTGAGTTTTATTAAATCTTTTGATCTATTTGGATATTTTGTAATATCTCCCCTCTTCCTTCCTTCTGTAAGCTGTACATATTCAGGCAGGTTAAACATTTTATCTTTTAGACCATGCACTATTTACCTACCCACCTCTGAACGGTTTCCAAATAATTAATGTAATAACCTACTATGGACCCTTAAACAGTCTTCATAACTGGGGTCTACAAAACGGTTTCCACACAGTCTCACCACCCACTGTTGATTTGTACAAAGGGTTACATTATGATTTTATTTAAAGCATGCAACCCCAAGAGCTTGCAAACTATTATTTTACATAAAGTATATTTTTGCCAAATCACAATTGAATGAGGCCCATAGTATGTTTACTAGCCATAGAGCCTCATTCAATTGTGATTTAGCCAATTGAATAGGGCTCTATATAAGCACAGAGCATATATTTTACAGAAGTGTTTAGTTAGTGAACTTCTATCCAAAAGCAAGGTCTTCACTAACTAAAAAACTTCTGTAAAAAAAAAATATGCTCTGTGCTTATATAGAGCCCTATTCAACTGGCTAAATTGGAATTAAATAAGGCCCATAGTGTTCTGTGATGAAAGATGGTTCCTGAAAACAAAACATAAGCTATTTGAGAATAACATTGATTTTTAAAGACTGGAATTTTTAAAAAACAGCACTCTTATTCCAAACGGCTACAGAACTTGGGTAAGCTAAAAGTAAATGCTCCATTGTCTCTGTGACAACTCCTCTCATCAGTGTTTCTATATTTTAAGTTCTGTCTTATATATATTTTCCCATGGAACAATAACCATGATAAATCAGTTGTTTTCGGGTGTAATCTAGGGTCGTTTACCTGCTGTAAGACTTGACTATGATTTTGACTCAAGACAGTACGTCAGGTCTAGTTTGGGTGATGCTCTGTAATACTAATGTATAAACTTTTCTTGATAATTGTTCTATTTCCCTTTTTGTGATTTTAAATTTCCTGACAATTTTAATTGTCCGTATCACATATGATTTTAAATATCCTATTGTTTGAGTGACCCTTTTAATACCTCTAATGCGAAACCATCGCTCAAATATTGGTAACCAGCCTTTAAAAGGAACCACTCCACTTTGCCGGTGCTAGAAACATTCCTCTAAAATGAAAAACACAAGAAAAAAGAAAAATAATGTGGTTGCATAAGTCTGCACACCCTCTTATGACTGGGGATGTAGCTGTGTTCAGGTCAGCATACACCTGCCATAATTTAAAGTGCCTCTGATTAACCCCAAATAAAGTTCAGCTGCTCTAGTTGGTCTTTCCTGAAATTTTCTTAGTCGCATCCCACAGCAAAAGCCATGGTCCACAGAGAGCTTCCAAAGCATCAGAGGGATCTCATTGTTAAAAGGTATTAGTCAGGAAAAGGGTACAAAAGAATTTCCATGGCATTAGATATACCATGGAACACAGTGAAGACAGTCATCATCAAGTGGAAAAAAGTGGAGAAAATATGGCACAACAGTGACATTACCAAGAACTGGAGCTCCCTCCAAAATTGATGAAAAGACAAGAAGAAAACTGGTCTGGGAGGCTACCAAGAGGCCTACAGCAACATTAAAGGAACTGCAGGAATATCTGGCAAGTACTGGCTGTTTGGTACATGTGACAACAATCTCCCGTATTCTTCATATGTCTGGGCTATGGGGTAGAGTGGCAAGGCGAAAGCCTTTTCTTACGAAGAAAAACATCCAAGCCAGTCTACAAAAACACATCTGAAGTCTCCCAAAAGCATGTTGGAAAAGGTGTTATGGTCTGATGAAACCAAGGTTGAACTTTTTGGCCATAATTCCAAAAGATATGTTTGGCGCAAAAACAACACTGCACATCACCAAAAGAACACCATACCCACAGTGAAGCATGGTGGTGACAGCATCATGCTTTGGGGCTGTTTTTCTTCAGCTGGAACTGGGGCCTTAGTTAAGATAGAGGGAATTATGAACAGTTCCAAATACCAGTCAATATTGGCACAAAACCTTCAGGCTTCTGCTAGAAAGCTGAACATGAAGAGGAACTTCATCTTTCAGCATGACAACTACCCAAAGCATACATCCAAATCAACAAAGGAATGGCTTCACCAGAAGAAGATTAAAGTTGTGGAATGGCCCAGCCAGAGCCCAGAAAATCTGTGGGGTGATCTGAAGAGGGCTGTGCACAGGAGATGCCCTCGCAATCTGACAGATTTGGAGTGTTTTTGCAAAGAAGAGTGGGCAAAACAACAAGCGAATGGTCTGAAAATTCTACAATCTCTTCCAACATACACACAGTTTGGGAGGTAACAGGCCACATTATTTCTGTACCACAAATTTACTTTACATTTATAGCCTTCATTCCAGAACCCTTCTGAATCTATACATCTCTTTGGGCTGCTTTTCACAGCGTGCTGTCTCTGTAGCCAGTAATATATATCTTCTTGTGCCACAGTTTTAATGTCAAAAGTTATAAAAACGTCAACAGTTCTGGGGCAAAACACCTGAAAAGCTCTGAAACATTCCCATTCTGGGTTATGTTTGGCTTCCTGATATTGGTGCCAGAATTTCTCCAGTCCTTCTGGGGTTTTAAAATGTCTCATAATTCCTGATATTAGGAGCATACACTTCATTAGGCTGGAAACCAAAAGATACTTTGAGCAAGTATTTCCCTACAACAGTTCTGTCTGTTATGTCCTCCTGTCCACAGTAATGGAGTCTCACCACATTTCTGCGCAGCCTAGAATCAGCAAACAAAGCTGTACCTTTGCGCTTGGAACTCCATGCTGACTGCTGGGGCTTGGATGGTTCATCCAATCCACCTGAAGGTTCAGTGTTGGGGGGTTCTCCAATATTAGGATCACTTTCTGTTTCGAAGGCCTCATCAGTTTCAGCATTTTCTGTAGCCTCAGCCATTTCCACCTCAGACAGGCCTTGCGTTTGCTCCAGGTACACCAGCTGGATTCAGACTGTTCCCTTCTGGTTCCTGCATGGCTTGCAGGCCCTGACTCCCAGCTGCAGGTGAGCTCATGCGGATTGCTAGCTTTCCCCTCCACCTGTGCACCAGAACTGGCTGCTGCTTCAGGATTTTTGCTGCTTTGTGTTTTCTTTCAGCACATGCCTTGGCTGTGAGATGCTCTGCAGGTCTGTTTGTTTTCCCAGTAATGGTAACACCTGAGACCACTGTTCTTCTCTTCTCATGCTCTAGGTATCTATTGCTCTTGGTTTCCTTTTTCTTGTCCATTACCTTATTTTTTGTAGCAGTTTCAAGCCTGGCTTGCTGAGGCCTCCATTTCATTATCACTCATTTTGATTTTCTCACTATTGCTATAGATTTTGCATTTCATTTGCAAACAAATCTCTCTCTTTAGTCATCCGCCATCTTATATCTCAGACCCTTCCATTCCAGTGTGAGGGGGAGGCTGGGAACTGCTCTTGGGGGCTTACCCTCTGTCGACCAATGAGAAATACAGACTACATGATGCTCTCTGCACTTCCTGTTTGTTTCAACAAAGCTTGTGCAGGTTTTACTTAAATCCGTTCATGCAAAAAAAGTTTAAAACACACTCCATGTCCCTTTAAGAGACTAACATGGTATTTTTTTCCTAAAGTCTGTTGAATAGTTATTCTTGATAATGGGCAACATGAACACTATGTTTACAATGTACTTTGTCTATGCAATTATTCTTTACTGCGTGGTTCCATTTTCTTTTCTGTTCTCTCAGTTGTTTGTGTCCTAACTAATGGGTTTTCCCATTAGATCTGTTGAAAGACATTTTACTGAAACATTCCTATTCCGTAGGTAAAAGCTTTCAGTGCAAAGTATCTCCCCACTTCAGGAAGCTGATCAGCAGAAATCAAAATGGTAGATTCCACAGCAGCATAACTGCATATAAAAGAAAACAGTTTAGAGACTGTTTTATGCTTATGCTTGCTAAAAACACGTTGTTCCTTATCAAGTTTTCTTTATCAATTTTAGTTATTCAAAAGGTAATATAGAAAAAAAATCTAAGTACAAAGGTCATTTGATGAGGTAGTGAAGGCCAGCAAACAAGATCCGGCAGGGCACATCTGGCCCATGGTAGCCCTGCTCTGCTTGCTTCACTAGCAACTACACAGATGGTTTTCCATATATGACAGTCCTTCTTTCTATAGCAATCACGTCCTAGCAAAATGTAAATAACATGTAAATTCAACTTTTGCTAGTATTTGGATGAAAAGTGATCTGATTCTTTTTTAGTTAGAAACATAAAGAAAATGCAAAAGGCTTAAAGGGTCAGTGCAGTTCAGGAAAAACAAGTTCTCTAGGTCTTGTTTTTGAGATATCATTAACATAATTACTAATAAGTCTATGGGACTATATACAGTACCCTGTGTCTTCAGTGTAACCTATTCAAACCTACTACTCAGACCCTCTGAGTAATTTGTATAGTTACTCCCTGTGGTCTGAGCATGCCTGGGTATTTGTTTGAACATGGTCTACACTGGTTTATTAAAAATTGATAAATAATGTTTTATTGGTTGGATCTGAACACTGACTGACAGTTAATAATTGTAAACTTAAATGTAAGCCTATTTTAACTAAATGCATTTTTTTTAAAAACAACATGCAATTGATTTTGCTATTACCTATAGTTTTATGTTAGACCATATCTGGGACATTCTGTTTATGTTTAAAGTAACAATAGAGCAAACAAATAGAACATAGGGTAATCAGATGACCCATGAATAAAAAAAATTATCTGTCCCTCTCCGCTAATAAATCAAGTCTCCCTTTATTCTTGGCTGCTGCAAGTAGCAGAGGCACTCTCTTGGGGTTGCTGGTGCTTTGCACCTGCTGCACCAGCACTAGTTCTGGCACTGCATACAGTGTATGAATGTTCAGTACTCACAGCTGCAGTTCACTACGTGGTCCGTCTTGGGGGCTGTGGGGAAAACAAGAAAGAAAGATTAGTTCTTAGCTCAAGTTCTGCCTATACTACACACCAACATAGTACCATTAGCATTATGTTATCCTATATTTATAATGCGCATATCATGGCTATCCCTAGGTGTAACCCTAAAAATAATAATTTCTAATGAAATATAGCAGTGAAAGGGTTTATCTTCCCAAAATATAGAGAAGCAGGAACTACATAGCAATGTTGACAGTAAGAAGAATGCACCAAGGCAGAAAGCTTACCTGAGAAACCCCACCCCACACCGACCTTCAAATACCTGTCACACACCATAACACAGCACAACCTGACCTTCACATGAAATAACACCATGCACTGCACATACCTGTCACACAGAACAAACCTATATATACCACTGCATTCCTAGATTTAAAATATACTCTTCTGAAGAACTGCACGTGTATAATGTTTTTACAAAGTATAAAACACCACCTTTTAATGTATTACCTTTTACATGACTAAACAAATTGCTTTCTCATTGCCATCTTGCATTTGTCACCCTCTTGGATCACACATAAACCCTCAGGGTTTGTTTCCAAGGCACTGACACAATATTGAAAACTCGCAAACTTGCAATCTAAGGGCCTCATTCAATTGTGATTTGGCCAATTGAATAGGGCTCTATATAAGCACAGAGCATATTTTTTTACAGAAGTTTTTAGTTAGTGAAGACCTTGCTTTTGAATAGAATTTCACTAACTAAAAACAACTGTAAACAAATATGCTGTGTGCTTATATAGAGCCGTATTCAATTGGCCAAATTGCAATTGAATGAGGCCCTTAGATCGTAAGTTTGCGAGTTTTCAATATTGTGTCAGTGCCTTGGAAACAAGCACTATGTGCATTTAAATCTAAGCTCAAAAACAGGGCCCTCCATTCTTTATAAGGTGTTCATTTTGTTTTTGCCATGTACTCCACCCCTGTACAGCGCTACAGAATATATTGGTGCAATATAAATAAAGATAATAATAATACAATGGAAGTGTGGCAGCTAAAATTACCAGTGCTGTCAACCGCACTGATGGAAAGTTCATTAGTTAAAACGACACAAACTCTGAGAAAACTGCTGGAAACAAATCAAATGGAACCCAAACAAAAAATATTGATTTACTTTCTAAACATATGCACATGATCAAACTTAATTATTCTAAAGATAGAAAAAAGGACTTTGAAAGTATTGTTTCTCTGTTACAACAGAAAAAAATATTTGTTAATGTGTGCTATGTTTTCAAATTATGGTTTCAGAGCGCAAAAACGTATTCAGGTTTTTAAATGCTCTAAAGGTCTTGCCCTCCATCAGCCAATGAATCTACAGACTGAAGTATGCTCTCTACAGTTCCTGACAGTTTCCATGAAGTTTAAGTTTTTTTAATTAATATTTTTCATACAAATAAACAAATTATGTGAAGTGTAAAGCATAATATAACTATGCATTATGCTTATCCCAGGCATGCTTAAATTCCTTAACTGAGTTTGACCCTACCCCTTCCACTAGAAGGTTATTCTGCTTATCTATTACTCTTTGGAAAATCAGTGACCATCTTGCATTTTGAAACGTACTGCTGAGATGGCTAGGACCCTACACTGCACATCCAGCCCTAAGGATTCTGTGTCTGCATACTCAATTGATGATATTCAATTGGCTACATTTAGCTACTCGCATTCCAATTGCAATTGCTCAAAATTACTGCGGTTGTCAAAAAATTTAACTCCCTCCTCCTCCTTGATGTTTCAAGCCTGTAAATGTTACCAGCAAAATCCATATTCAATTATAACAATTCAACAAGCCCGCAATTGCCTTCAAACACCTAAATGGCAAATGTATAAAAAAATATTTCTACTAGTACTAGATAGGATTCGCAAGTTCGTATAACTACAAAAGCAAATAAACACACATTACTGTAGTTTAAAATATTGTGAATGCAATGAAAGGCATTTGAATTAATTAGACAACAGTCTCAAGCTCGAACAGCTACAATAAAAAAAATATATATATTTTTTGTGTTTTATTTCTGTGTTATATCAATCAAAGGAATCAAGGAGTTAATTCTTATCATGGAACCTGCATTGACTAGAACAGTTGATTTATTTATTTATAGTTACATAGTTACATAGGGCCTCATTCTATTATCGGCCGTAGGAGATGCGGGGGCCGCAAGGACCGGCCGCAGGCAATTTGCCTATTCTATTCCCTTCCGGCCGGGGACTCCGGCAGGCTTGCGGCCGGCGCCTTGTTATCCCTTGCACGCTATTCAATTGCTCCGGGAACCCTCTCTGCAAGGCTAAAACCGAGCCGCAGCTTACTTGCAGCAAAAAGGTCCCGCAAGCACACAATTAAGCACATAATAAAGCCATAATAATGCCATCCTGCACTCTGAGGAGACTATAAAGTGATTGGAGGTGGTAGCATTCATAGCACAACATTCCCCTACACTCAAATCCATAAATAATTTTTATTTTAATTTATGTCAAATATCCGCGGACAAAGTCCCGAGGGCTTGGAGCACCTCAGACCCGCCCACGCTGCGGACGGAAAATAAACAGTTAATGAAATCTCGGATTTGAGCTGATGTGCAAGCTTGAGAGGGGGTTGCTATCAATCCTCATGTCCCCCATTATGATCCCTAGTATTTACAGAGCTTTACAGTGCCATCTTGAATTTATATTTGCTTTTAAAGTTTTCAGAGCTTGCGGCCGGTTGCAAGATATGCGGCCGGCCGTAAGGGGATATCCTTGCGGCGCTGTCTATTTGAATTGCAAGGTAACGGGAGCCCCGCAAGGAATCGCAGCTTTGCGGCCGTTTTACGGCCGATAATAGAATGAGGCCCATAGTAATTAAGGTTTCAAAAAGACTTTCAGTCCATCAAGTTCAACCTTTTAAGATTTCCTCTGATCTGCAATATGCAGATTAAATATTAATTAATTCGTTGTTAATCAATTATTAATCAATAATTAAATGTTTTTTATTTTTTATTATTAATTAATCCAGAGGAAGGCAAACAGAAAAAAAAACAAGTGAGACTTAGCCAATCATCTCAAAGGAAAAAAAAAAAAAAATTTCCTTTCTGACCCCAAATATTGGCGATCGGATTTCTCCCTGGATCAATACTGTCTATCTAATAATCCATGATAACCCTGAATTCCCTTTTTATTTAAACATAAATCCAGTCTCCTTTAAAAGTTATCTATCGAATCCGCTGTCACCACCTCATCTGGTAGAGAATTCCACAGATTAACCACCCGTACTTATACATTTCTGGATTGTGAGTCCGATTGCAAATCGGACTTCTAAACACAAATTAATTGTAGTTTAAACTCCATGTTTTACTGACGTTGTGATGACGGTCTCATTTACTATTGGCTCTGTCTAAATTGTAACTTAAGGGCTTGCTTAATTGATCATGACCATGCCCTGAAATGCTACGTACGGGTTCATGGTTTGCATGTTGGGGCTGTGAGCATGTAATTAAGAGTTAGTGACAATTAAATACATCTACATATTTAGAAAAATGTTGACACACAGCCATAAGTTGAGTTTGAAGGTAATTACAGCATGTCTGCGGTTACATTAAATAGAACATTACAATAGTCATACAACACATAAGCATATAGAAAAGCAGACTGTTCTGCAAGAATTCACTGCCCTGAAGAACAATAACACTGCACTCACATATAATCACTATAATAGTTGTGAGCATACGAGCAGTTGCTCATGCTTGCGGGCTCGCGCAGCGAGGGTCGCAGTTGCTGGCATGGAGCGCCAAAGCCAGCAACTGCTATCCTCGCAAACTTTACGTCGTAACGCAAACACAATACGAGACACAATACGACACGTTATGACCTCGCAAAAAACGTCTGCAACACGCGCACATGAAAACATCAAAAATCCAACAAATACACACAACAAATACATAAAAAGCTCACCTACAGCAAGTGGGAGCATCCAGGACCTCGAAAACTAAAGTTACACCTCAATTCAACTGACCCATTACGACCTCGCAAAAATCGGCCGCAACACGCGCACATCAAAACATGAAAAATATAACAAATACATAAAAAGCTTACTTACAGGAAGAGGGAGCATCCAGGACCTCGAAAACTAAAGTTACACCTCAATTTAACTCAAATTAAAAGAGTTTAGACACAAAAAAATTCTCTAAGCGAAAAATGGCCGCCGAAAAAAACGAAAACGAGGCTACAGCAGTCTAAAGACGCAAAACACCACCAAACACCTACATATTTGCCAAAAAACACCTACGAGATTAAAAAACAAGGACGCAACCAGCGCGACCCTAAAAACATTACAAACACAATAAATACACACAGCAAACACATAAAAAGGTTACTCACATCAAGGGGGGCACCCAGGACCTCTGCAAGTGAAGTTACACCTCCATTTAAGCACACATTTCAGAGTTTAGAGACCCGAAAATCACCTAAGCAAAAGAAAAAATGGCCGCCGAACAAAACGAAAACGAGGCTAAAGGTCCCTAAACACGCAAAACACCACCAAACAGCTACGGATATTCAGAAAAAGTCGCACGACATAGAAAACGAAGGACGCTAAATCAGCCACATTATATACACCAAATAGCTCACTTACAATTTCATTGCCGCCATTTTTTCACGGGCAATTCGCTAGTCACATATATAGTTGTCAGCAATGTGGGTCTTGCTAACGCTTGCAGGCTCGCATAGCGGTTACAAACACCCACACAAGCAGCACTTTACCAAAATACATCTAACACGCAATCACTATATACAGACTTACACCAAAAAATACGAACCGCGGGACTTAGAACGGAAAATTTACGGACTTAGCATAAAAAAATACGAGACGCGGGAAAAAAAAACATTATGACCTCGCAAAAATACGACCTTAACGGCCGAACCGCTAGCACCTGAAAACATTAAAAACACAATAAACACACACAAAAAATACATAAAAACCTTACCCACAGCAAGGGGGGGCACCCAGGACCTCTGCAAGTTAAGTTACAGCTCAATTTTAGTCTAAATTCAAGAGTTTAGACACACAAAAATCCCCTAAGCAAGAGAAAAAATGTCAGCTGAAAAAAACGAAAACTAGGCTACACGACTCTAAAGAACCAAAACACCACCAAGCACATACGGCTTTTCAAAAAAGCCGTACAAGGTACAAGATACATCATCCACAGCCGAGTACCACATACACATTCGCCGCCATTTTACAACACTAACTTACACAATGCAGAAATACACAGCTACCCTAATGGCTTTTCCTTGCGCACGCAGCCTATTTACACTACACACTGCACACATTGCTGACACTTACACCTCAGCTCCACAACAGTGCAAACCTACATTGTATGCGGCAGGAACATCAAAACAGATTGTCAGCTCTTCAGCACAATGCTTCATGCATATATTACTTCCAAATAGGTAAAGTATATTCATTTATTAATGTATTAATTATTTCATTAACATACAAAAACAAATATACACAAAAAAACACTCTCAAAATAAACACAAAACTGAGTCACAGCGCGACTCACAACGAGCACCAACACTGCTCATAGCACAGCAAGCCTTGCAATAAGCGCAAAAAGCAGATCAACGCCGACAAAACAATAACAGCAAAAGCGCCTATCAGAAAAAAAAAATACAACAACCAACAGACTCGCAATGAGCGCCGAAGGCGCACAGCGCGAGGCTCGCAATGAGCGCCGAAGGATCTCGGACCACCAACAAAATGAATGTCTCGACCAAACAGCATTACCTGCCTTACAATTTTATTGCCGTCATTTTTTGACGGGCAAATCGCTAGTAAATAATAATGATAATAATAATTATTAAGTTATACAGCCCAGGGCCTCTGACTTTTTCCGTGTATGCATGTGGTAGTCACCTAATGTTAGGCGTTTGAGTGTTCAGAGCTGTAATATGTTTTATACCTTGTATAATGTGCTTGAAGGGTGTCTAGGCATTTTTTTATTATTAATTTTGTTATGTAGAGGTTAAATAATTTAGCCATTGAAATTTTATTTAACAATTAACTTATTTTAGTTAAATGAAATATTTCAGGTGTATTATATCATTAAAGGTCCATGGCAGGTCAAGAAAAAATACACTTGTTTGTCAAATAGGTACCAAACAATATTAGCGGCTGTGAAAGCCATAGGCATAAAGCATTTTTTAGTAAAATCTGAATTTGTGAAGAAAATACCAAAATAAACTTTAACAAGCTCACCTTGATGTTTGTAAATCTCTTGAGTTTGCAAGCAGTTGCTTTTGTGCGTTAACATCCATTGATATCTCTGCTACAATTGGCATATAATTCATAATTTGTTTTGGTCAATCACAGGCAACTAATACATTTTAAAACACTGTAGCAATC
This sequence comes from Discoglossus pictus, assembly GCA_027410445.1. Classification (NCBI taxonomy): domain Eukaryota; kingdom Metazoa; phylum Chordata; class Amphibia; order Anura; family Alytidae; genus Discoglossus; species Discoglossus pictus. Next base: position 53,101,894 of record CM050174.1, read on the forward strand.
AGTGACGGCAGTTTGTGCAGGAAGGAAACATGGGATGTGTTGTCCCTCTGCAGAAGAAAGCAGGAGGAGCCAGGCAGTGAGCTGTAGATCTCAACATTGAGCTGCTGCTGGCTTAAAGATGAATAAAGAGTTCAAATTCACACCCAAATGCAGTGTTGCTATTGGGAGGTACACTGTGCCTATGTAAGCAGCTCTGGGGTGTGGAAAACAAGTTAATCATTCCAAACTGAACTCCCTCCAACAATTTTGGTTGCGCCAGAATATATAATTGGGGTGTATGGTATAAAATTCTGACATTTATTTCTAAAATAGAAGTGGTAAGAGTAAGTGGTAAAGGTAACTAGCAATTGAGGGGATTGCTAAGGACCAGAGCAGCTAAGCACTTGTACATTTTGATATATATAGCTTTTTTGACAGCTCTGCTAGCATGCCTAAAGCCTTCAACTATGAGTGTCCAAGTGATTTAAATATGATGTGTCTGCTTATAAAGTTTAAAGCACCACTGTGGTCATTTTTTTTCTTTATGGTTTTTGAAATAATAAAACTTGATAACTGGAAAATTGTTAGAAAGTAAAAAAAATAATTAACAGTCTTTACATGTTTATACGCAATTACTCCTCATTGCAGACTTTCATTTTCTTTACTGCCTGCTTGTTGCAGCTTCTGTCTCAACAGAACTAATTAGTTTTCCATAAGAGTTTATAAATGCACTGGCAGCTGTCAATGCCACATTCTTATTGTGCAGATTTAAACTTACTCTGTATTAAAAAAAATCCTCCCAGTTCAGGAGATAACTAAGGACTTAATTACATGGCTCCAATAGGAAAACGTGTGAATTTTCCACCTAAAGGGCTATGTGGCTTTGGGATTTCTCTCTCAGAAAACCCTTACGAGTAAACCCAAAAAAGTGTTTGCTAAATACAAACTGTTCCCTGCTCTATTGGGGATTTTACCTAAAGTGCTATTACATGGCTCCTGTAAGAATTAGTGGAAATCATAGGTGTTCTCTTAAGGCAGAGGTGTCCAAACTGGGCCCTGGGGGCCGCACACACGCCTGGATTTGAGGATTTCCTTTATGTGCACAGGTGAGTCAATCGGGATGACTGAAGAAGCAATAGTCTCACCTGCTTGCAGCAAGTATATCCACAAATCCGGGCCTGTGTGCGGCCCAGCAGGACCGAGTTTGGACAACCCCGCAAAAGCAGATAAAACCCTTACGAGAACACTTACAAGACATGTAAGAAGCTACAATTGTCCACGCACCTAAATATAGAATTTTCAGAACTCTAATAAAAGAAAAATTAAGCCTATACATCCTGAAACACAAAAGAAACATTTCTAATAGTTAACCCAGTCCTATACAATACTAAAGAACAATCACCTAAATTACCATGGCCCTCATTCAATTGCAATCTGGCCAATTGAATAGGGCTCTAAATAAGCACATAACATATATTTTTTAAAGAAGTTTTTAGTTCGTAAACATCTATCCAAAAGCAAGTTTTTCACTAACTAAAAACATCTTTAAAAAACATATGCTATGTGCTTATTTAGAGCCCTATTCAATTGGCCAAATCGCAATTGAATGAGGCCCCATGTCAATTGCATATACTTGCTCACAGTATGAAGTACTGACATGCAACTAATGCTAAGTCACACCTGAATAATACAGAACCCAAGGAGGTTAATGCCTGCCCTTGCACATACATTGCACAATACACATAAGTGAAACATTTGGTCAAAACCTTGAATAGTAAAAATGATTAATAAAATGTATAAGGGATTATCCATTAAACACGTAAAAAGATATACTTCCAAAATCTATTCAAAAATACATATATAGAGTGTGGATGGTGCTTTTCATCTAGCATTCTTCCTTGCATTGCAAATAGGGGGCATAACCAATGCAATATTATTTCTTATGGTGGGAAAATCATAGCAGAGGGGTCTTGGGAAGATGGATATTCCAAGGGGGCTTACTCTCAAGCAATCATATTAAGTATCATTGGTAGTAACGTGAATAAATTCACATATGCGTAGAGTCCAAAAGACTATTTGCTACTATGAAATGACATAGCAGTCTAACACCAACAATCAGTAAAGTAATGTACAGAATTATACAAATTCCTGTCTAATTGCTACTATTAGATCAAATAGATGTCTAGCACAAGCAATATATCCAATATAATCATTGCAATGAGCTTAAAGGTTATATTGAAACAAAAGTTTGCAGTATATTATTTATTTATTGATTATTTTTCAATGTATAGCGTGAATCCCAGTAGGAAAGTATCTAAGGAGCAGGGGAATTATAATTTTATATAAAACTAATCTATGGATTGACCATCCCCATACCAACCCATAACTCATTCATCTTCATACCAACCCATGCCTCATTTGTGCCTCTTGGTATTACCATATCCGATGTAACAGCTCCAACAAGGAGTGATTCCTCCATATTACCCCCTTTAATTTCATAATCTTCAGTTCCATTCTTATTATTTCTGATATTACTGAAGTGTTCAACCAGTCCGAGGCTGGTCTTGCCAATGTATCTCTTACCAAGCGAACAATTTAAGCAATAAATAACGCCTACAGAACTAAAATCTTTAATAATGTGTTATTTCTTGTACATTAATTAAATAAGGACAACATTTATAATTAGCACTCATATAGGTACTACTAGGACATGCATTATGATGTACCCTCTGTCTTGAAATGTGGCTAATTACAATATTATTTTTAATTGGTCGGTGACCTACGCCAGGTAATATGAATTTTGGATCCAGTCCAATTCTTAAGATAATTATCTGTTCTAAGAGCACTGGCATGTTTGTTTAGAATATGATTGATCTATTTCCACTGTCATAATGAAGTATACTACTAGTGCCTATAGATTTCCATATAAGATCTGAATCAATGCTAAGTCATCTCTCTATAGAAAGGTCCAAAAAATCAACAGTCTAAAAATGTATATGATAGTTATATCTCTATGATAGTTCTATCACTAATTGAACTCATTGTCATTCAGTTTTTGAATAATCTCTTCAAAACAATTCATTGATTGATTCACCAGATGCATAGATCATCTCTGTAGCATAGCCAAAGTATAATATTGTAAGTATATTGACACATTTTGTTAGAGAAGAAAAACTCTCGCTTCCACCATTCCACATAGATATTTGTGTTCGTTGGAGCATAGACAGCCCCTATAGCTGTTCCCCTGACTAGCAAAAAAAAAAAAATACTTACGTTCTAGAACAAACCTAACAATGAATAAGTATTTATCACAGCTAGAGGTAGATTCCATGCTCAGAAAGTAATTCACTAACTGAGCAGCCAACATGATTGAAATGTATAACAACTTGATGTCAGAAGTCGCCATTAGTGTGGTTTCATTCAACATTATTCCATCAAGTATACTAAGGATATCCATGGCGTCCAAAGTATGGCAAATTAGTAACAAAATACATCAAACAAATGTCTAAATACCCACTGGCTTGTTCACGTTAACTTCCATTCAGTAGCAGAGCTAGAGAATTGTAGACATGGTGCAGGAGCAATTTTGGCTCCTCTGCCTACACACACATACATTTTATTATATATACAGTGCCTTGCAAAAGTATTCACCCCCCTTGACTTTTTACCTGTTTTGTTACATTACAGCCTTTCAAGTTCAATGTTTTGTTAATCTGACTTTTATGTGATGATCAGAACACAATAGTCTAAGTTGGTGAAGTGAAATGAGAAAAATATATACATAAAACTATTTTTAGAAATAGAAAACAGAAAATTAGCATGTGCGTATGTATTCATCCCCTTTGTTATGAAGCCCATAAAAAACTCTGGTGTAACCAATTACCTTCAGAATTCACATAATTAGTGTAATTATGTCCACCTGTGTGCAATCTAAGTGTCACATGATCTGTCATTACATATACACAACTTTTTTTAAAGGCCACAGTGGCTGCAACACCTAAGAAAGAGGCACCACTAACCAAACACTGCCATGAAGACCAAGGAACTCTCCAAACAAGTAAGGGACAATGTTATTGAGAAGTACAAGTTAGGGTTAGGTTATAAAAAAAATATCCAAAATCTTTGATGATCCCCAGGAGCACCATCAAATCTATCATAACCAAATGCAAAGAACATGGCACAACAGCAAACCTGCCACCCGATGGCCGCCCACCAAAACTCATGGACCGGGCCAGGAGGGCATTAATCAGAGAGGCAGCACAGAGACCTAAGGTAACCCTGGAGGAGCTACAGAGTTCCACAGCAGAGACTGGAGTATCTGTACATAGGATGACAATAAGTTGTACACTCCATAGAGTTGGAGCGTAGTTATATTCGTGATACAGCTTTTCTAAATTCTTGTAAACTGGTTCCCTGCAGTTCTTATTGTTGAATTAAGTTTATGGTCTTCCCATCGATGCAGGAACAAGTGGCTCCACGCTGTCATGTCTTTATTAGAGTGCATCCTGCTGCTGCAGCCTGGGCACTAAGTGCTGCATTTACCACAGGCTGCGGCCATTGTCTTGTGAGTCCTGCGGGGGCGGGAGCAGGTGGAAATGGGAGTGGACGTCTCAAGGATACAGTACATATAATATATGTAAATGAACGTGGCATTAACCACAATATCCTGTTGTATTTACCTGTTATATTAAAAATTAAATAATTTATGCACCATTTGGGGTGATTTTGAAACAGGATTAAGCGCATATTTTTTCTACAATTCTATAAATTATCCCTTGCATTATATTCTCATCTTTTTTCCTATTTACCTACCAAATTCGTAACCATTGCGGTATATTTTCGGGTGGCACTATATTCAAGTATCTACGGTAAGTAGAATGTTGATATCTGAGGTTTTAACTTTGAGAAATGAGTATTCTTTCTGGCATATCATATTATTACTTCTGGCGTTGTCTAATAATTTCATATACTGTCTAGCAATGTCAACAGTGGATCACCCAAAATCCTTCTAGAATCAACAGGTGTCCATTAACTGTGACTCCGCCGCTCCGAAATAGTCATCTATCGGTCAAATAACTATATAATGCCACTCTTATCAGATGACAACTTAATTTACTTATGTCCGTTCTCGACACTAGGACACATTTCCCCACTGGCTATACTAGGTGTGCTGTACCAGAGCTCAATATCAGCACATATAATATTCCAGATTTGTGAGTAAAAATATGCTAAAAAGAAAAGTAGTATGCACTGATAAGTAGTCCCTTAAAGAGATATGAAAGGTTTCTATAATTTACTAGGTATATAATATACCTGTGTATCTATTTACTTTTATGAATTTTATTTTATTAGGAAGTGCTTATAAACACTATTTTTAATGCCTAAAATCAAACATTTGTACTTGTTCGGGTCTTATCTCTGGAGCTCATGCAGCTCATGAATACAAAGACTGTGAAGTGCAGTGTTTGAAATTAGTCAGTGACCTCTCTCAAGCAGCATGCTGCAGAATGTTGTCAATCTTTGGTTACTATGAGACACTGTACATCTTATACTTTTTTTTGCATTTTATTTTTTTTGTTGCGTACCCCCTCTGGCTGGAAATAGGTCCGTGCCAATTTAAAAAAGAGCATTTACACTGATGCTCCAAGAGGCAGAAAAATGCAGAGCACTTCTTAATAAAATAAAGTACACAAAAGTAGAGACACATTGGTAAACCATATTCCTAGTGAAATTTAGAAACCGTCCATGTCCCTTTAAAGGGCTGCTGTAGTGGTCAAAAAATAAGTATTTTTTTTGTAACTGATTAGCAATAAAATCAGTATTTTAATAACAAATTTTGCTTTTAAAACTTACATCCAAGATTAGCATTGTAACTTCCAGCAAATGTGCTTCTCTCTACCCCATTAGGTGTTCAGGGGGTGAGAGAGGATCCTCATTTTTTTCTGACCAGCGTCAGAGGAGACTCATAAAGACTGCAATCAGGACAACAGACAATGACTCCTGATATGATAGTCCGCCTGGGAAGATCCACTTACTCCCCTGAACATCTGATAATTGGTAGAGAAAAGCAGATCTGCTGAAATCCAAATACTACATAACACATGTAGCTTTGTTAGCTGCATTGAATGTTTCTTCATATACTGGTTGTATGGCAAATCTGTTATTAAATAAACCAATGAAACCAGGTTGTATGTGTCCTACAGCGCTCCATTAATGGTTGAACATAAAGGAAAAGTGCAATGTTGTCCAATTAGTGGATGTGGGTCAATTCTTCATAAGTGTTTTCAGCCATTGATCTGTTTGTTTCACTTTCTACCGGCCACCCCATGACATGTCCGCTGGCACAGCTCCAATGGGTTAATCAGTATCAATGTAATCATTAGTGGAGCTTCAGTTTATCAACACAGCTGCAGCTCTTGACAGTTCAGCTTCCTGTGTATGATCTGAAAAATATCAAGGACATACTCTGCACTGGCATTTTATTGCTCTTCTCATGGAAGGGTCCATGTTTTTAACATTATAATAAAATACCTAAGTGATTATTTGCAAACGTGAATCAGATTTTAACATCCTGTTTTTACTCAAAGCTTCCAAATAGTCCAAAAGCTACACCCCCTGTAGCTCTTGCAATTTATCCATAGGACTAGATGTACCAGCCAATGACGGGCTTGTCTTAGCAAAACTTTGATATATTGTGTTGCTTCTACGGCATATTTTATGCAGATGAGCGGCTTTTGAATACTAATTAGCTGTGCTAATTAGAACAACAGTCTGTTTGTCAGTCCCTGAGGTGTCCAAAACAATGATCACCAATGTTGTCATGCTTTCCCTGACCCTTATCAAGCATTCTGAGCCACTAATTAGCACATTGAGCCACACATTAGCTGTATACCTCTAGTAGGCTAGTAAACAATAGACTATTTTAATTCTCTTTAAGTTTAAAACAACTTCCTGCTAGGATAACAGTTTCCCTTTAATGCATAACTATAGTTTTGGAAAACCTGCCATTTGATAAGTATTTAACAAAATAACAACATTGTAGTTAAGTAATCCATGAGCATAAAGTTTATTTAAAAAAATGTAGCTTGTATTGTGGGTTGTCTATCTTAGACACATGACTATTTAGTTCTACAGACACATGACTATTTTAGTGTCTTTCAACAGAAAGACTTGCTTCTCTAAAGAATAAGGCAGCTTGGATCGCAGCAGTGCGGCCTCCAACCGATATGTGAGAGAAGTTCTAAGCTTATAATGTTAGCCTAACCCCTGAACTAACGCTCACCTTAACCATAACAGTTTACCTAAGCCGTGACTCTATGATATGGCATAGGAATATCGACAGCGCCATCTAGCGAATGCTCACCGCCACTGCTGCTGCCTTGTGCTGTGCCAGCATAACAAGATAGGACTGGCAATTCCTCTATAGCATGAGGTTGTTTCTCTAATAAATATCACTGCTCTTCTGAGACTGCACTTTTAAGATATAACAGTGACATGACAGTGCACCTTTTGCAATATGAGGCTCCTTCTCTCCCAGTGATTCTGCAGATCCCTACACAGTCAATGAGACAGCATGTCAGCCCTATGTTTGTTAAAGGCGTTTTGCTAAATCCATGTAACAATCCTGCAAATTTAATACTTAACTCAAATTACAGTTTTGGAATAATCTAAACTGTGAATATTGGATTGTTAAACTTGTACCAGATCAGCAAACTAGGTCTGAAGTATCACTTTCCATTTAAGTTCTTTGTTTGACAGGACGACCATTACACATTTCAATTCTGCAGGAAATCGGTTTAAGTGCAGATAGTGTGGATAAGCAGATGAGGGGAGCGAATGATACACGAGTCTGACATTACATTCATTATGAAGTGGTGTGAGGACAGTCAGGTGATGTGAATGCTAGTTAAAGGGTTTCTGGATTTCATTGGGAATATAACATGGATATGTATCTATTTACTTTGATGTACTTTGTTCTATTAAGGAGCGCTTAAAAGCTCTGGGTTTTTTGTTTGTTTTTGCCTAAATCATACAATTTGGACCTGTTTGGGTCTGACCTCTGTAACTCATGCAGCTAATAAATGCACAGACTGTGAAGTGCAGTGGTTAACCAATCAGTGACCTCTCCCTGTATTAGAAGTACACTGCCTTCATGAGCTGCAGAGAGGAAACCCAGTTAGGAACTATTTGTAAGGTTTTCAGAAGAAAAAAACTGAGATTTTAAGCTATCACATATATAGTTGTGAGCATGCAAGCCGTTGCTCATGCGGCCCTCGTGAAGCCAAAGGCGCTCCTTGCCAGCAACTGCGACCCTCGCACAATTTACGTAGTTACGCAAGAAAAATACGAGACAAGTTACGACCCATTACGACCTCGCAAAAATCGTCTGCGACACGCGCACATGAAAAATATAACAAATACACACATTAAATACATAAAAAGCTTACTTACAGGAAGAGGGAGCATCCAGGACCTCGAAAACTAAAGTTACACCTCAATTTAACTCAAATTAAAAGAGTTTAGACACTAAAGAATTCTCTAAGCTAGAGAAAGAATGGCCGCCGAAGAAAACGAAAACGAGGCTACAGCAGTCTAAAGACGCAAAACACCACCAAACACCTACGTATTTGCCAGAAAAAAAACTACAAGATTAAAAAACAAGGACGCAACCCGCGCGACCCCAAAAACATTACAAACACAATAAATACAAACAACAAACACATAAAAAGGTTACTCACAGCAAGGGGGGGGGCACCGAGGACCTCTGCAAGTGAAGTTACACCTCCATTTAAGCACAAATTTCGGAGTTTAGAGACCCGAAAATCACCTAAGTGAAAGAAAAAATGGCCGCTGAACAAAACGAAAACGAGGCTAAAGGTCCCTAAACACGCAAAACACCACCATAAACACGCAAAACACCACCAAACAGCTACGGATATTCCGAAAAAGTTGCACGACATAGAAAACGAAGGATGCTAAATCAGCCACATTATATACACCAAACACCATTAGCTCACTTACAATTTCATTGCCGTCATTTTTTGACGGGCAATTCGCTAGTTCTTAATAATATGAAGTGCATATAAGTAAATAGATACCTAGGTATAATATATACCTAGTAAAGTGCTTTCACCACAGCGACCTGGGTTTGATTCCAGTCAAGGAACCAAGAGGTCACACCACCATGAAGCCAAGAAGGATTGGGCCTGGTCAGTACATGCATAGGAGACCACCTAGGAATACCAGGAGCTTTATGCTGTAGCCCACTGGAGAACTAACTGGCAACCCACTTCAGGATTAGCATGAATGGATGTCATGGTGTGTTACGGTTCAGGAGATCACAGAGAGTCAAAAAGTATTGAACAACACCAAAAAAATAAATCCAGAGACCTCCCATGTCCCTTTAAGGTGGATTTACAGATGTTGAACGATGAGTGAATTCATTTAAAGGGATTTCTTTGAATCAATTTAATTGTCACTCATATACTACCAAGATTATTTTTGCAAGCTGATAAAACTGTGTCACTGATTTTAAAAATGTTAGCAAACATTTTTAGATAACTTAGATTTTCTGTGCCATCCACATTGTCTGGAATAAGTATCTTCCACAGCTTTGTAATGTTAGAACCTGGAATTAAAATTGAATTAATTGGGATGTATACCATTTAATTTACACAATATAAACTTGTTTTAGCCCCGGGTCCTGATGGAATACATCCAAGGGTACTAAGTGAACTGGGTTCTGTAATAGCCAAACCATTATATTTAATTTTTCAAGATTCACTCAACACAGGGTCTCTACCAGATGACTGGAGAAAAGCTGATGTGATACCTATATTTAAAAAGGGAGCAAGAGCAAATCCAGGGAATTATAGACCAGTGAGCCTCACTTCTGTAGTGGGGAAGCTTTTAGAAGGGTTAATATGGGATAATATACAAGAATATGTCTATTTGAACAGGATTATAAGTAGGAGTCAACATGGGTTTATGAGGGATAGGTCATGTCAAACAAATCTACTTAGTTTCTATTAGGAGGTTAGTAGGAACAAGGCAACTCAGTGGATGTAGTCTTTTTAGATTTTGCAAAGGCTTTTGATACAGTGCCACATGGGAGACTATTGGGCAAACTAAGGGATACAGGAATTGCAGTAAATATATGCTCATGGATTGAGAGCTGGCTAAAAGACAGGAAGCAAAGGGTTGTTGTAAATGGAACATACTCCGATTGGACTAATGTGGTAAGTGGGGTTCCTCAGGGTTCAGTATTAGGTCCTCTCCTTTTTAACATATTTAATAATGACTTAGAGGTAGGATTGGAGTGTGGGGTCTCCATTTTTGCTGATGACACAAAGTTGTGCAAGGTAATTAAATCAGAAAATGATGTGCTTTCCCTCCAAGGGGATTTACATAAAATTGAGGAATGGGCATCTAAATGGCAGATGAGATTTAATACGAATAAATGTAAGGTTATGCATCTGGGAAGGAAAAACAGCCATGCAATTTATAATCTTAATGGAGCAAATCTAGGTGTATATATTGAAAGGGATTTGGGAGTGCTTGTGGACAACCACCTAGGTAACAGTGCTCAAAGCCAAGCAGAAGCTGCAAAGGCAAATAAAATATTAGCATGTATTAAGAAGGGTATAGAAGCCAGGGAAGCAAATATAATTCTGCCACTATACAAATCTCTAGTACGCCCTCATTTGGAATATGGAGTACAATGTTGGGCACCACTTCATAAAAAAGGACATTTTAGAGCTGGAAAAGGTACAGAGAAGGGCAACAAAACTAATAAGAGGAATGGAGGGGCTCAGTTATGAAGAAAGACTAACCAAATTAAACTTAGTTTCTCTAGAAAAAAGGCGTCTAAGAGGAGATATGATTACCTTATATAAATACATCCAGGGTCAGTATAAAGATTTGTCGGGGGAGCTTTTTGTGCCAAGAGGTTTTCAACTGACAAGAGGACATCCCTTGAGGTTAGAAGTAAAAAGATTCCCCCTCAAAGAAAGAAAAGGGTTCTTCACAGTAAGGGTGGTTAATCTGTGGAATTCTCTACCAGAGGAGGTGGTGAAAGCGGATTCGATAGATAACTTTAAAAGGGGATTAGATTTATTTCTAATTAAAAAGGGTATTCAGGGTTATCATGGATCATTAGAGAGACAGTAATGATCCAAATGTTTTACATTTCCCCTTGAGACAATTGGCTAAGTCTCGCTTGTGTTTTTTTTTTCTATTTGCCTTCCTCTGGACTAATTAATAATAATAATAAGAAAAAAACATTAAATAATTGATTAATAATTAATTAACAACTAATGAATTAATAGTTAATCCGCATATTGCAGATCAGAGGAGATCTTAAAAGGTTGAACTTGATGGACTGAAAGTCTTTTTTCAACCTTAAATACTATGGACCTCATTCAACTGCAATTTGGACAATTGAATAGGGGTCTAAATAAGCACATAACATATTTTTTTTAAGAAGTTTTTAATTAGTAAACATCTATCCAAAAGCAAGGTTTCACTAACTGAAAATGTATTTTAAAAAAATATGCTATGTGCTTATTTAGAGTCCTATTCAATTGGCCAAATCGCAATTGAATGAGGGCCCATGTAACTATGTAACTATGTAATTCACATGTGAACACAGATGTACTATTTATTTACTGTACTACTGTACGGCGGAGGGCTTCTATCGCTCTTTTGCCCACCATATTATAAATGATTGTTGTGGTGAACTACCTACTCATAAAATCCACAACACAAGCTGAGACCCCGCTACATGCTGATGATAGCCAGTAAGCTTGAAACAGCTGTACATGGATAGGAGTTTTGGCTTGTGAATAATCCAACCTTTGCATTAAAGCTGTGTAATACATCAGGCATAAGCTTAAAGGAAGCCATGTTTAAAATGGGCTATCGATCTAAGAGAGGCATTCGTAAACACATATGCATGTCCCAGCTCAGCTTCCCAGAATGCAGTGTAATAACTGTTTTTCTCTGAATTCTGAGCTGGAAGCAGGTTTCTTAACTTGTTTTAGACATTCAAATGTGAACACAGATGTACTATATATATATATATATATATATATATATATTTATATAATTACAAAAAGTTAGGAGCCAAAAGCCCTGCACAAATCTTTAATGCTGGATGAGTAGAATGAGAAAATACTACAGTACAGAAATAATAGTAGATAAATGGAATTCTGTCATACCTGCGAAAAAGTAACGCTGTCCTAAATATAAAATGGACATATTGCTTATATTTTTAAATACATTTTTATATCATTATAATTTACTGGTTTCAAGAACTATACTACTACACTTAAAAATCTGCAACATGTTTTCAGAATGTAAACAAAAAATATCAAAGCTCTGCTATTTTATGTTTTATATGCAATCTGACATTTTGGCTTCAGTATGCCCAATTCCTGGGGTAGCAGGAAACGCTGAATACAAAACAAGTGTCTTTAACAGTTACATATGTAAGGAAGAAACCAAATTGAGCCACACAGTAAATAATAATTGCATATAATAGTTCCATTTCAACATAAGGAAAGTATTCTCACACATAGCCAAACCATTATATCTAATCTTTAAAGACTCGCTCACTACAGGGTCTCTACCAGATGACTGGAGAAAAGCAGAGGTGATACCTATATTTAAGAAGGGATCTAGAGCATATCCGGGGAATTATAGACCAGTGAGCCTCACTTCTGTAGTTGGGAAGCTTTTAGAAGGGTTAATATGGGACAGAATACAAGAATATGTCTATCTGAACAGGATCATAGGTAGCAGTCAACATGGATTTATGAAGGAAAGGTCGTGTCAGACCAATCTAATTAGTTTTTATGAGGAGGTTAGTAGGAACTTGGATCAGGGCAACTCAGTGGATGTAGTCTTTTTAGATTTTTCAAAGGCATTTGATACAGTGCCACATGGAAGACTAGTGAGCAAACTAAGGGATACAGGAATTGCAGTAAATATCTGCTCATGGATCGAGAGCTGGCTAAAAGACAGGAAGCAAAGGGTTGTTGTAAATGGAACATACTCCGATTGGTCTAATGTGATAAGTGGGGTTCCTCAGGGCTCAGTATTGGGTCCTCTCCTTTTTAACATATTTATTAATGACATTGAAGTAGGACTCAAATGTAGTGTCTCCATTTTTGCTGATGACACTAAGTTGTGCAAGGTAATAAAATCAGATAATGATGTACTTTCCCTACAAAAGGATTTGCATAAATTAGAGAAATGGGCGGCTAAATGGCAGATGAGATTTAATACAAATAAATGTAAGGGTATGCATTTGGGAAGGAACAATAGCCAAGCAATCTATAATCTTAATGGAGCAAATCTAGGGGTATCAGATATTGAAAGGGATTTGGGAGTACTAGTGGACAACCACCTAGGTAACAGCGCTCAAAGCCAAGCAGCGGCTGCAAAGGCAAATAAAATATTAGCATGTATTAGGAAGGGTATAGAAGCCAGGGAAGAAGATATAATTCTGCCACTATACAAATCTCTAGTACGCCCTCATTTGGAATATGGAGTACAATTTTGGGCACCACCTCACAAAAAAGACATTTTAGAGCTGGAAAAAGTACAGAGAAGGGCTACAAAACTAATAAGGGGAATGGAGGGGCTAAGTTATGAAGAAAGACTAGCAAAATTATACTTATTTTCGCTAGAAAAAAGGCGTCTAAGAGGAGATATGATTACGTTATTTAAATACATCCAGGGTCCATATAAGGCTTTGTCAAGTGAACTTTTTGTAGCAAGAGATTTTCAACTGACAAGAGGACATCCGTTGAGGTTAGAGGAAAAAAGATTTCACCTTAAACAAAGAAAAGGGTTCTTCACAGTTAGGGTGGTTAAACTGTGGAATTCTCTACCAAAGGAGGTGGTGACAGCGAATTCGATAGACAACTTCAAAAAGGGGTTAGATATATTTCTGAATAAAGAGGGCATTCAAGGCTATCCTAGATAACTAGCAAGGAATATTGATCCAGGGAGAAATTTGATCGCCAGTTTCTGGGGTCAGGAAGGAATTTTGCTTTTTTTTCCCCTTATGAGACAATTGGCAAAGTTTCAATGGGGTTTTTTTTTTTATGTTTGCCTTCCTCTGGATCAATTAACAATAATTAACAATTAACAATAATAATAAATAGTCCAAATTAAAAAGATCAATAGAGATCTAAAAAGGTTGAACTTGATGGACTAACTCTTCATTCATTCTCCAATACTATACTATTAATAATTATTTAATCAATAATTTAATTAATAAATAATCCGCATATTGCAGATCAGAGGAGATCTTAACAGGTTGAACTTGATGGACTAAAAGTCTTTTTTCAACCTTAATTACTATGGCCCTCATTCAATTGCGATTTGGCCAATTGAATAGGGCTCTAAATAAGCACATAACATATATTTTTTAAATAAATTTTTAGTTAGTGAAAACCTTGCTTTTGGATAGATGCTTACTAACTAAAAACTTATTTTAAAAATATATGTTATGTGCTTATTTAGAGCCCTATTTAATTGCCAAAATCTCAATTGAATGAGGGCCTATGTAACTATGTAACTATACTCTACCATCCTGAATTCAAAAGAATCTTACTCTTTCTTGCAAGCAAGAGAAGGATGTATCAAAGTAAGGTGGTTTAATTATTGGTTTCCCCTGATGATAAAGTACACCAGAACCACAATCAGATAACATAAACTGGGAGTACAAGTTTCGTGGCTGACATGAACCATAGCATTCATACAGCCAGTTTTATAAATATAGAGCAATAACAGACAATTACAGTAATTTATATTGAAGTGTCAAATATAGGGCTCTTAAGCTTTTAAAAGGGTCGCCCAGTGTTTTTTAAAGTTTTTAGAAAACATGAATTTTCTCTCATAAGACATTACATAAACATTCCAAGGTCTATTTCCTTTGAACTGGAAATGTAAACAGTCTTACAATTGACTTGAATGGTACACACACCCCTGCAACCTGCTTGGCTGCAGTAATGCAAAAGCAAGTGGACAGTCTATTACACATGTAAACACAGATTTTATTTATTTGAAATCTCTGTGTGTATTTCAATCATTCAAAAAATAATTTCAACATGCTTTTAGGGGATCTTTACTATTATGTGGACCAAATTGTGCTGAATTAAGTAAACCTTTAAACACAGGCCTGATCGTTTTTTCACTCCAGCTTTATACAATATATAAGATACATGACCCATTAGGGTTTCACTAACACTTGAACATTGATGAAATTCTGGTGCGCTCCTTGCTGTTAAGCCTAGAAATGGCTTCTTCAAAACTCTCCCCTGAAGCACATGCCTTTGACACCCTAGCTGTTCCGGCCACAGGTACAGTAATCATCGTCAGTCCTCAGACTAGATTATAAGGACTAGACTTTCCTAAAATGGTGAGGCAATAACTGCTCAAGTCATTCTGCTTGCCTGTGCACATTCAAGAAAATCCTGATATCCTGGCCTGTTTCAGCAACATTGAATACCACTGGCTTAGGCAGTAATAGAGAATACCAAAAAGAAACTTAAATGTCATTTTTATTGTCACTTGTCAGATCTTTCACTTTAACAGTTATCTACACAGCATGTGGACAACCAAACAACTCTAAGCAGCATGCCAGATAATTACATTAGACACCTCTTTCCATTTTCTGACAAATTAAAACAATTCTTTCATTCACACGCACTGCAATCAATGGCATATGAGGGGCAGCTCTGATATCTACATTACACTCTCAACAAGGCCCTGCACACCAAGACTCACATGAAACCAAATATAAAGCAGCTTCCCTTGTTATGTATTGCGGGTTCTTTTTTATATTTTACAGGAATACCCCATTTAACGCTGTAGAGTTTCGGGGAGATAGCAGTGTTAAGCAAAACAGGGTCGTTTTAACATTTTAACATAGGGTAGATAGGAATAGGGGTACTCATGGAAAAAGCAATTAAATTTTTAAAAATGTTGGCTTTATATTAACTTTTAAGAAACTGCAAACATAACAACACAAACTGAACTGTTTTTTAAAAATACAATTTAAAGAAACAGCACATACAAACTAAACAATCCACTTTAAATGGCAGATGTGAAAGCTTCAGGCTCATCCTCCATTCTGTTTTTTTTGGACACAAACTCGTCCAATGACATCTGTCTTTTGCTTTCTAAGGCCATCCAACAAATGCTGGTGGCAAGACACTGCCTCAAGAACGCTGCATATTATATTTCTGCTCCTGACACTGTCCGGATCATTGGCCACAAAATCATCCAAAAGGTTATGGATGGATCGCAAACTTTTGGTGAGGAACTCAGTGGAAAGATGTTTTGGTTCCTCTATGTCAGAGTCACTACTTTCCTGGGCTTCCAGAATGCCCTGTTCTGCCAATTCTTGGAGGTCCTCATTGGTAAGGATCTCGTCTGAAGCTTGCACCAACTCCTCAATGTTCTGGGCGTCTGCATCTCCAATTCCAATCGTATTGACCAGGTCTACTATTCCGCAATGATAGGCTGTTCTGGTTCTACATCCACGCAGCTCTGGCCATATGTTCCTCCACACTGCTTTCCGACATTGCTGTGTCACTTCCCTCAAGGACGAATCGATGTTGGTTATGGCCTGCATGGTGGTATACTTTATCCAAAAATCTGTCATGGATTCTTTGTCCTTGCTGTCTGTTTGGTCAATGAGCTGGCGGCAAAGATAATAGTCCCTGAAGGTCACAATGACCCCCTGATCCATTGGCTGGATGAGTGAAGTAGTGTTGGGTAGCAGGAGAACTACTTCCACTGGGATGCAGCAATGGAGCTCTGACAAGGTGGTAGGGTTGCTTTGAGCATTGTCCATCAACAGGAGTGCTTTGGACTCAATTTCTTCATGTTGCACTGATGAACAGAAATGTTCCCTAAATCAGTTTTTGAAGATGTCCATTATGACCCAAGCTTTATGGTTGAATTGCCAAACGATTGGCAAAGTGGATTTTGAATTCTCCTTCATGTCTCTAGGTTTTTTGAATGGTACACTAGCAACAGATTGATCTTGAAATCGTCACTGGCATTTCCAGCCAGATGAAGGGTTAGACAGTCTTTGGCTACTTTGAACCTCGGTGCTTGATTCTGCTCACATGAAATGAAGCTGCAGCTTGGCATTCACTTCCAGAACACTCCAGTCTCATCCACATTGAATGCTAGTTCTGGAGGATAATTGCCTCTTTCTATTATGTCCTTCAAATTGTCTGGAAAGACCACAGCAGCTTCAGTGTCAGTGCTCTCCTGTGATTTTGATGTTGTACAGGTTGATTCTTTTCTTGAAGCAGTCAAACCAACCTCTTCTGGCTTCTGGCTAAGAAACTTTCAGTCCTATCTGGTGTTTGACTTTGGTCATGTCCGTAGATGCTTCTGGCCTTCTCAATGATAATGGCCTGGCTGCGAGGCATGTTGCGCTCTGTTTCGTCATCGTTCCAGATGGAATGCCACTTTCCTCCAGGTGAAGTATCTGGACTGGGTAATCTTCTTGATAGAAGATGCAGTGCTGATAGCTGCCAAAGACTTGATCTTCTCCTTTTTTAAGGATGGTCCGCATTGTGGAAGTTGGCAACTTTAAATCTGCTCCAATGTCCACTTGGCCTTCTCCTTTTTCCACACCTGCATCTTCACATCCAGAGAAATACTTTTGCGCTTCCATTTGGGCTGATCTTCTTTGTCTCACTCATGTTCTGTAAAACAATACAATTACTGTAGAATTTATTGGACAATTACCAACCACATGATGAGAAACAAGGGAACATGAAAAATATTCTGTACCTTGTCTCTGAATGGTTGAGGTAGGAATGGGTCTCTTTCTGCGGCTTTCTGGTCATCCAGGGTGTCACCTTTTTTGTTCTCCGTGCTCCTGAATGCTGCTATGTCTCCTTTAATGCTGTGGCGCGTTTCTGAGTGTTAAACGGGGTTCCGCAACGTAAAAACCACATTATAGCAGGGGATACATTGGTAACAAGGATCGGCGGCCAAAAAACAGCGCTATAGCAGGGTTTAGCACTAAGCAGGGAATTACAGCAAAAAGAATGCTATAGCAAATCAGAACTAACAGGGGTAGTTATAAGCCACCAGCTGTATTAACAAACAGTTCAAACCTGATAAAAATACCAGGCATTTTACCTCTTTCACCAGCTGCAGCAAATGGCCTGGAAGCTTTTTAACTCTTTGTATTTTTGAAGTGATCTCAGTATAATATGACTTCTTGTTTGTGCTAGCAAAGCAAAAAAAAGCATTGTTTAAAAACAAGTTTAAAATATTAACATATTAATTTATGCACTGAACATAGAGAACACACCAGCACTTTCTATTTAATGCTTTGTACTGTAAATACAATTATTTTAATTATATTTCACAATATATTACATAGAAATGTTGCACAATATTACCGGTATATTATATAAAATTATTTTACATATTTGTAGAGTGTGTCAGGTGCGCAGATAGCAAACTGTGAACATCCATATTGCATCTTGTAAAGCAAACAGCATAGCCAGAAGGTTTCCATAAGTCCACACAGTCATGTATTGCAGCTTTTAAAATTTAGACGTTAGTACCGCATAACCGCAAGGACCAATCACAAGTTGCTAGCTTTCCTGTAAGTTTTAGAAAATGCAATATTGAGTTTCACTTGACATTCACAGCTTGCTGACTGCTCACCTCATACAGTAACACCCTCTTAGTGAGAGGGTGTGGCCAATATGGTAACCTCCTATGTGCAAACAGAGGGAAATTTGAAAAATAGTAAGGAAACGATCCATTGTATAAAATAGCATTCTGGTAGTCACCCCTTAAATGCCCAAAGAATAATGAGCATATTTATGGGAGACAATTTAAAAGGTACTCGGTTGAGGGGTCCAGTAAGACCAGAGGAAGGATTGGCTGACACCAGTGAACAATGGAATTCAGTTATGAATGGGGTGGCGAGATAGGATTAACCACCGTTGTTAAGACTAAATACCCCAGGAAAGCTGAGAGCAATGGAAAGATTAGGGCTAGCAGTCAGCATGGCTCCTGACCAGCAGGGGTAATCAGGGGGAATAACATCAGAGATTGTGTCTTGTTTTGATTGGGTGATGTTTTGTATACATGTGCTGTACTGTATCCAATAAATGAGATTCTCAGTTTGACTGTACATAACTACAGTGCACTGTAATTCTTAAAGCTTGAACTAAATCACTTTCTGTATCCTGATGCTGGTATCATGCTAGCTCCTATCTTACATTATCTAAAACTGTTCCTGTTGTTCCTGCATCCTGATCATGAGTAGCTGGGAAGCAAGCTGGGTACTGAGGTTTCCAACTCATTATGGTCCCAAGGGTGGTCCTGCTAGCTGACAGCAGGAAATATTTGGGGTGCACCTGGTCTCCTCACTACTGGGTTGTTACAATGTGTGTTTATATATACATACACCAGGGGTAGTCAATAGGCAGACCAATTTTTATTAGACCTACACATTATTATTACATTTTCTAAATATCCCTCCAACATCATTCATATTCTTAAATAAACTTTTAGTTATATGGTAACCTTTCTTTATGTGTCATCCCCTATTTAGTCTTCATTTCAGTACCATTATATTAAAATATTTGTATGTGTAAACGATACACCATAACAAAAAAAAATATCCCACACAGCAATGCAAAAATCACCACTGATTTTTGCACTGACAATAAGTTACTTACTTACACTTTTGCCACCCAAACCCTATGCTAATAAGATTTTGTGGATCCCTCACAAATGAGGGCACTGCAGTAACTGCAAAATGCAGAAAAAAGATTTACGGGTACCAAACACCACTCACAAGTAGTTTTCAAACTCTTGCTGAGTCCGCCAGAAGAACCCCAAAAGCACAAAAAAAGCACTACAATCCTATATCAACATATGTGTAATTAAGAAATATGATATTTTAGTATTAAGCCTGTTTTATGATACAAAACCCAGGGTAACACACAATCCAGTACTCAAGGGGTTAATACACTTCACAAAACAACGCTGTCTAGGAACTAATGCATTGTCTATAAATATATAATAATAACTTGGGGGAGCAAAAAGATTTACATTAGTGTAGAAGTTAGGGAAAAAAAGCTCCCGCAACGCCTGATTTACATAGTGCTCTCTGATACTAACAAAAAGATTTCACTCCAGTTACAAACAAGGTCTAACAGCCATGGACTCTCAGGGATTTACAATCTGTATTTAAGTGTCACTGAAGACAACTTTAAACATAGGGTAGACTACTTATAGGATAGTGGTATATAAACTGAGGCACAGTGGGGTTGTTTTCACCTCCTCTGTCTGAAATGGTAAAGGAAACCAGGGACCTAGGGCTGGACTGCAACTCATTGTGCCTGCATTCTCATTCAACTGAATATGATCAGATAAGAAAACCCAATGATACTTTGTTTTCACTTCCTCTCAATTCAATTGAAAGATAAAAGGCAAATCGAATACTTTTTTAAATGTTTCTGTGATGCTTTAGTGTAGTTTTCTTAAATTAATATAATTTAGTTTACGTGCAAAACAAAATATTGATAATGTATAAGACATGTTCTTTTAAATGCATGATAGAAAGTTTTGGATTACAGTGGCCCTTTAACTCATACACATAATGAAAATTCTTGTGGACCCTTTGATTCAGTACCTAGAAACACCATCTTCACAACTCTCCCCTGAAGCATATACATTTTGTCACTCTCATTGTTTATGTTGTGGGTAGGCAATATCAGGCCATGATTTCTGGATTTAGTAACAAGTGCAACTATGAAGCATGCACTGCTTTAGTTATTCTGCTTACCTTTGATGGCATATGTTGAAATCCTGGCTGTGTTTGACACTCATAGACTAGCATTGTCTACCCATGGCCTAGACAGAATTAGAGTATGACCAAAAATCTTACATTCATATTTCTGTTGTCACATATCAGATGCTTCATTTATATTGGAATCTATACCCTGTATAGACCCCAAATCTAAAGCGAAGGTCAGATAACTACAGTAAGTACCGCCCCTCTTACCAGCTGACATAGTACAACTATTGGTCCAGTCAATAGATATGAGGGGTCCCCCAACAAATTTACTACACTTGCTCCACAGACCAAAAGTTAAATGTGAAGCAAAATCTCAAAAGTGAAGAAGGTTAAAGGGACATGGAAGGTTTCTACATTTTGCTAGGTATATAATATACCTATGTATCGATTTACTATTGTGCCTTTTATTGTATTAAGAAGTGCGTACAAGCTCTGTTTTACTGCCTAAAACCATATCTTTCTTTGGGTCTGTCCTCTGCAGCTCATGAAAAACACAGACTCTGCTGTACTCTCTGTGCTGTGTATCATATTATTCTTATTACTCTTATTATTATCATTTATTTGTAATGCACCAACATATTCCGTATGCATGGGTTAAGATCTAGGCAAAAAGCAATAGGAGTATTAACACAGTGCAAAGGATGAAGGGCCCTATCTTTGAGCTTAGAATCTGGTGTCCATAGAGGTTTCCCCAAAGCACCTTCCAAGATTGAAAACTCACAAACGTACAATCTAAAGGTTTTGGGTGTGGTACAGAAGAGTGCATAATGAGTTGTGCAGATGACAGGAGATAGGCTTCTTTAAACAGATGCATTTTTAGTGAGTATTTGAAAGTTTAGTGAGTATTTGAAGGTTTTGAGGCAGGTAGCATGGAGTATCAGAGAATTGGGGCAGCACGAGAAAAGTTGTGAAGGCGGGAGTAGGTGACAAGAGTGGTGGAAAGAAGAGGTCGTTAGGAGAAAGAAGATAGCAGGTGAGGGAATATTTGGAGATGAGAGCAGAGATGTAAGGGGGCGCACCGTTGTTGATTGGGTCATGATTTAACATTTTATTCTGGAGGGTACAGGAAGCCAGTGGAGTGATTGACAGAGAGGTGCTGCAGACACTGAACATTGAGTATGGTAGATGAGGCATTCATTATGGATTGAAGTGGGAACAGACAGGTGATGGAAAGGTCAGCAAAAAGTGCGATAGATCCGGTACTAAGAGGTAAATTTGGAGGTCATCTGCAAAGAAATGATACTGAAATCCAAAATATTTTATTATGGTACCAAGTGAGGATGTGTAGAGGGATTACATACATTACAAAAGTTGTTTTTTAAACGAAAAAATATTAAGTAAAATCCGATTACACGTCATTGAAACTAACAGGAAACGCAAAGTGTATCTTAGTCTGCAGATCTTATTGACTGACAGAGGGAAAGCTCACAAGAACAGTTAAACTTGTGAATACTTTTCTGTGCTCTAACATCTTCATTTGAAAAGAAGAAAACACACTGACACATTATCAAATACCCCATTGTGGTGCAACAAAGAAAAATATTATTTCCATATATTCCTTTAAAGGGACTCCGTCACCCCAAAAGAAAGTTGATTTAATTTAAAAGAGCTTTAAAAACTGGCTATATCCTGTATTAGCAGTTCTGCTCTTCAGTAAATAAATTCTGTAAAAATTTGAATTGATTTTGCAGCTCTTGTATGATAATGTGTGGCTCAGTATGCTAATGTGCAACTCAGTATGCTAATGTGCAGCTCAGAGTACTTGATAACAGTGGGGAAGGGAGTCTAGCTGCCAGATAACAGGCCACAATTTTACGCACTACAGAAAAAGACAAGCAGGCTGAATTCCTAATTAGCAGCTAATTAATATGCGTGAGTCACTCATTTGCATAAAAATACAACATAAATTTCCCAGGACTGATTCACTTTAGACAACATAAGGTCAGTTTTTGATGCTCTCTAAGAATAACATAAAGAATTACTTGATTTTGCGGTGACAGAATCCATTTGAGTTAAGCTCACAGACTACTGGTGGTCCATGTTCACGTTTTGGAATCTACATTAGTTATATTATAATGTTTCTAATTTTCCCCACAAATAATCTTAACGGGGTCAATCCACCCAGGATTTTTATCTACATGTATTTCTTTCACCAACACTGGGTCAGTTCATGGAAACATTAACTCTATGTATGTGTGAAGCGGTTTTACAAAGCAGCAGCCTTAAAGCAACTGCGGACCTCGCAACATTTACGGACTTACGACAAATACGAGACGCAGGACTCAGGAAAAAAAACATTACAACCTCGGAAAAAATACGACCTTACCGCCCGAAACCTGTGCACATGAAAACATTAAAAACACAATAAATACGACGACACACAAGAAATACATAAAAAGCTTACTCAGCAAGGAGGGGCACCCAGGACCTCGGAAACTGAAGTTACACCTAAATTTAAGTTGAAATACAAGAGTTTAGACACCCGAAAATCACCTAAGCGAGAGAAAAAATGGCCGCAGAAAAAAAATGAAAACAAGGTTACAGGACCCTAAAGACGGAAAACACCACCAACACCTACGGATTTTCCGAAAAAGACGGACGCAATCCAAGAACAAGGGCGCCAAATCAGCCGCGCACCACACATTAGGCGCCATTTTACAACACTAACTTACACAATCCGGAAGTACAGAGCTACCCTAACGGATTTTCCTCGCACACACACACTATTTCCACTACACACTGCACACATTGCTGACACTTACACAGCAGCTCCACAGCAGTGAAAACACACTTTGTATGCTGCAGCAAGATAAAAACAGATTGCCAGCTCTTCTGCACAATGCTTCCTGCATTTATTACTTACAAAAAAAAAAAAAGGCTCAGAGCAAACAAACAACCAACCGCCTCGCCAAAGGCGCTCAGCGCGAGGCTCGCAATGAGGGCCGAAGCATCTACGAACACCAACAAAATTAATGTTGGAACCAAACACCATTACCTGCCTTACAATCTTATTGCCGTCATTTTTTGACGGGCAAGTCGCTAGTATTTTATATAGAAATGTTATACAATATTTTACATATAAAAGGCTACTCCGTTACTTAATAATTAATTAATAATTAATTAATTAATAATTTATCATTATTAATATATTATTAGTATAATAATATAATATAATATAATAAGATTTGTGCACCATGGTCATCCACAACTCTTATAATTCACCTATTCCATTTACCAAGCATTGCATAAATTCCCAGTTTTACTATATATACATTTAAAACCAATGGAACATCCCGGTTCCCATTTCACTCAATTACACATTACTTAGGCCTGCTCTGCTTCTCACAACAGACTGATAATTGTACTACAAGTAGCAAATAAGTTACATTTTGGAACAACTGAAATTCTACTGTTCCACATACTTAACTGTGTAAAAATGGCCTCAACTTTCAATTCAAGCAAATACCTTCACTACTTTCAATTTTCCTCTCTTATATTTAGGATTTCAGGATTTTCCAATATGTGCAAGGTGAGGCGATCCCTACTTTTGTCTTTGCTTATGTAGGGAAACATTGACTGCTTGATTCTGTTTTGCAAGAGAGGAGCAACATTGCCTACCTCTAGCTTAGGCAGTAATAAAGGACATAATGAGGAAGCTTAGACGCATGTTCCTGTTCTATGTGCACATAACTGCATATAATAGTTATGGCTTTAATGTTGTTTTTATTTTTTTATAATTTCCAATATAGTTTTGCCAATTATCAATGTGTTTTACAATAAATATGAAACTTGGTGTCATTTAAGAGAAACTGATAAGAGAGAGGAAGAGATACCAGGGAAGCTAAATGAGTGATAGGATGTGAGCTTGCAGAGATACTGTAGGTGTCAGAAGGGTTTGCAGGAGAAGGTTGTTACAAGTGTCAAACAAAAGGGTCAAGAACAATAGGAAGAAATGGAATGGCAGATATCTTTGTGATTTGAAAATGTAATATGTTTCATTTAACCAGGGTATTGAGAACATAAGCCATATGTGGAGGGTAAGGTAGATAGTTAGGAGACAGGAATGTGTTAGGTGCTTTGAAAACCTGTCTTTCAAGTAGAGGTTGGTGGGTTCAATGCATATTTGTCAGGTCATCTCATTCCAGTTTAAATAAGAAAAAAAATAACTAATGTCATGGTGACTGGTGAGAGGCTGTACCTGGTCTGGGCCATCACTTGGACCCAAGTTTGCCTGTGCAAGATATTTAAGACTGAGCTGTGATGTTATTTGCAGTTGTAGATACCTGATAATTGACCTCTCCTTTGTCCGATTTTCTGCCTCTCTGCTGCCTGTCGTGAACTTTGGTTTCAATATTTAACTGGAATATATCAATGTTGACCCTCAACATTTCTGAACCTGTGCAGACAAACTAGATAAACCCTGCTCTATGTATAATACAGACACACACTGCCCTGTGTATAATACAGACACACACTGCTCTGTGTATAATACAGACACACACTGCTCTGTGTATAATACAGACACGCACACTGCCCTGTGTATAATACAGACACACACTGCTCTGTGTATAATACAGACACACTGCCCTGTGTATAATACAGACACACACTGCTCTGTGTATAATACAGACACACTGCTCTGTGTATAATATAGACACGCACACTGCTCTGTGTATAATATAGACACACACACTGCCCTGTGTATAATACAGACACACACTGCTCTGTGTATAATACAGACATACACACTGCTCTGTGTATAATACAGACACACACTGCTCTGTGTATAATACAGACACACTGCTCTGTGTATAATACAGACACACACTGCTCTGTGTATAATATAGACACACACACTGCTCTGTGTATAATACAGACACACACTGCTCTGTGTATAATACAGACACACGCTGCCCTGTGTATAATACAGACACACACACTGCCCTGTGTATAATACAGACACACACACTGCCCTGTGTATAATACAGACACACACACACTGCTCTGTGTATAATACAGACACACACTGCTCTGTGTATAATACAGACACACACTGCCCTGTGTATAATACAGACACACGCTGCCCTGTGTATAATACAGACACACACTGCTCTGTGTATAATACACACACACACTGCTCTGTGTATAATACAGACACACACTGCCCTGTGTATAATACACACACACACTGCTCTGTGTATAATACAGACACACACTGCCCTGTGTATAATACAGACACACGCTGCCCTGTGTATAATACAGACACACACTGCTCTGTGTATAATACAGACACACACTGTTCTGTGTATAATACAGACACACACTGCCCTGTGTATAATACAGACACACGCTGCCCTGTGTATAATACAGACACACACTGTTCTGTGTATAATACAGACACACACTGTCCTGTGTATAATACAGACACACACTGCCCTGTGTATAATACAGACACACGCTGCCCTGTGTATAATACAGACACACACTGCCCTGTGTATAATACAGACACACACTGCTCTGTGTATAATACAGACACACACTGCCCTGTGTATAATACAGACACACACTGTCCTGTGTATAATACAGACACACACTGCTCTGTGTATAATACAGACACACGCACTGCCCTGTGTAGAATACAGACACACGCACTGCCCTGTGTAGAATACAGACACACACTGCCCTGTGTATAATACAGACACACACTGCCCTGTGTATAATACAGACACACACTGCCCTGTGTATAATACAGACACACGCTGCCCTGTGTATAATACAGACACACACTGCCCTGTGTATAATACAGACACACACTGCTCTGTGTATAATACAGACACACACTGTCCTATGTATAATACAGACACACGCTGCCCTGTGTATAATACAGACACACACTGCCCTGTGTATAATACAGACACACACTGTCCTATGTATAATACAGACACACGCTGCCCTGTGTATAATACAGACACACACTGCTCTATGTATAATACAGACACGCACACTGCCCTGTGTATAATACAGACACACACTGCCCTGTGTATAATACAGACACGCACACCGCCCTGTGTATAATACAGACACACACTGCTCTGTGTATAATACAGACACACTGCTCTGTGTATAATATAGACACACACACTGCTCTGTGTATAATACAGACACACACTGCTCTGTGTATAATACAGACACACACTGCTCTGTGTATAATACAGACACACACTGCCCTGTGTATAATACAGACATACGCTGCTCTGTGTTTAATACAGACAGACACACTGCCCTGTGTATAATACAGACACACACTGTTCTGTGTATAATACAGACACACACTGCCCTGTGTATAATACAGACACACGCTGCCCTGTGTATAATACAGACACACACTGTTCTGTGTATAATACAGACACACACACTGCCCTGTGTATAATACAGACACACACTGCCCTGTGTATAATACAGACACACACTGCCCTGTGTATAATACAGACACACACGCTGCCCTGTGTATAATACAGACGCACACTGCCCTGTGTATAATACAGACACACGCACTGCTCTGTGTATAATACAGACACACACTGCTCTGTGTATAATACAGACACACACACTGCCCTGTGTATAATACAGACACACACTGCTCTGTGTATAATACAGACACACACTGCCCTGTGTATAATACAGACATACGCTGCTCTGTGTTTAATACAGACAGACACACTGCCCTGTGTATAATACAGACACACACTGTTCTGTGTATAATACAGACACACACTGCCCTGTGTATAATACAGACACACGCTGCCCTGTGTATAATACAGACACACGCTGTTCTGTGTATAATACAGACACACACACTGCCCTGTGTATAATACAGACACACACTGCTCTGTGTATAATACAGACACACACTGCCCTGTGTATAATACAGACACACACTGCCCTGTGTATAATACAGACACACACGCTGCCCTGTGTATAATACAGACGCACACTGCCCTGTGTATAATACAGACACACACACTGCTCTGTGTATAATACAGACACACACTGCTCTGTGTATAATACAGACACACACACTGCCCTGTGTATAATACAGACACACACTGCTCTGTGTATAATACAGACACACACTGCCCTGTGTATAATACAGACACACACGCTGCCCTGTGTATAATACAGACACACACTGCCCTGTGTATAATACAGACACACACTGCTCTGTGTATAATACAGACACACACTGCTCTGTGTATAATACAGACATACACACTGCCCTGTGTATAATACAGACATACACACTGCCCTGTGTATAATACAGACACACACTGCTCTGTGTATAATACAGACACACACTGCCCTGTGTATAATACAGACACACACTGTTCTGTGTATAATACAGACACACACACTGCCTCTGTGTATAATACAGACACACACTGCCCTGTGTATAATACAGACACACACTGCTCTGTGTATAATACAGACATACACACTGCCCTGTGTATAATACAGACACATACTGCCCTGTGTATAATACAGACACACACCGCTCTGTGTATAATACAGACACACACCGCTCTGTGTATAATACAGACACACACTGCCCTGTGTATAATACAGACACACACACTGCCCTGTGTATAATACAGACACACACACACTGCTCTGTGTATAATACAGACACACACTGCCCTGTGTATAATACAGACACACGCTGCCCTGTGTATAATACAGACACACGCTGTTCTGTGTATAATACAGACACACGCTGTCCTGTGTATAATACAGACACACACACTGCTCTGTGTATAATACAGACACACACTGCTCTGTGTATAATACAGACACACACTGCTCTGTGTATAATACAGACACACACTGCCCTGTGTATAATATAGACACACACTGCTCTGTGTATAATACAGACACACACTGCCCTGTGTATAATACAGACACACACACTGCCCTGTGTATAATACAGACACACACTGCCCTGTGTATAATACAGACACACACTGCACTGCGTATAATACAGACACACACTGCCCTGCGTATAATACAGACACACACTGCCCTGCGTATAATACAGACACACACTGCTCTGTGTATAATACAGACACACACTGCCCTGTGTATAATACAGACACACACTGCTCTGTGTATAATACAGACACACACTGCCCTGCGTATAATACAGACACACACTGCCCTGCGTATAATACAGACACACACTGCCCTGCGTATAATACAGACACACACTGCACTGTGTATAATACAGACACACACTGCCCTGTGTATAATACAGACACACACTGCTCTGTGTATAATACAGACACACACTGCTCTGTGTATAATACAGACACACACTGCCCTGTGTATAATACAGACACACACTGCCCTGTGTATAATACAGACACACACACTGCCCTGTGTATAATACAGACACACACACTGCCCTGTGTATAATACAGACACACACTGCCCTGTGTATAATACAGACACACGCTGCTCTGTGTATAATACAGACACGCACACTGCCCTGTGTATAATACAGACACGCACACTGCCCTGTGTATAATACAGACACACGCTGCTCTGTGT
Organism: Discoglossus pictus; assembly: GCA_027410445.1. Lineage (NCBI taxonomy): Eukaryota > Metazoa > Chordata > Amphibia > Anura > Alytidae > Discoglossus > Discoglossus pictus. The sequence continues at coordinate 53,131,343 of CM050174.1, forward strand.
ATAATACAGACACGCACACTGCCCTGTGTATAATACAGACACGCACACTGCCCTGTGTATAATACAGACACGCACACTGCCCTGTGTATAATACAGACACGCACACTGCTCTGTGTATAATACAGACACGCACACTGCTCTGTGTATAATACAGACACACACTGCTCTGTGTATAATACAGACACACACTGCTCTGTGTATAATACAGACACACACTGCCCTGTGTATAATACAGACACACACACTGCTCTGTGTATAATACAGACACACACTGCCCTGTGTATAATACAGACACACACTGCTCTGTGTATAATACAGACACACGCACTGCCCTGTGTATAATACAGACACACACTGCTCTGTGTATAATACAGACACACGCTGCACCGTGTATAATACAGACACACGCTGCACTGTGTATAATACAGACACACACTGCTCTATGTATAATACAGACACACACTGCTCTGTGTATAATACAGACAAACACACTGCACCGTGTATAATACAGACACACACTGCCCTGTGTATAATACAGACACACACTGCTCTGTGTATAATACAGACACACGCTGCTCTGTGTATAATACAGACACGCGCACCGCCCTGTGTATAATACAGACACACACTGCTCTGTGTATAATACAGACACGCACACTGCCCTGTGTATAATACAGACACACACTGCTCTGTGTATAATACAGACACACACTGCTCTGTGTATAATACAGACACACACTGCCCTGTGTATAATACAGACACGCTACTCTGTGTATAATACAGACACACACACTGCTCTGTGTATAATACAGACATGCACACTGCTCTGTGTATAATACAGACACACACTGCCCTGTGTATAATACAGACACACACACTGCCCTGTGTATAATACAGACACACACACTGCTCTGTGTATAATACAGACACACACTGCTCTGTGTATAATACAGACACACACACTGCCCTGTGTATAATACAGACACACACACTGCCCTGTGTATAATACAGACACACACACTGCCCTGTGTATAATAAAGACACACACACTGCTCTGTGTATAATACAGACACACACACTGCCCTGTGTATAATACAGACACACTCTGCCCTGTGTATAGAACAAACACACACTGCTCTGTGTATAATACAGACACACACTGCTCTGTGTATAATACAGACACACACTGCTCTGTGTATAATACAGACACACACACTGCCCTGTGTATAATACAGACACACACACTGCCCTGTGTATAATACAGACACACACACTGCCCTGTGTATAATAAAGACACACACACTGCTCTGTGTATAATACAGACACACACTGCCCTGTTTATAATACAGACACACACTGCTCTGTGTATAATACAGACACACATTGCCCTGTGTATAATACAGATACACACTGCTCTGTGTATAATACAGACACACACACTGCCCTGTGTATAATACAAACACACACTGCCCTGTGTATAATACAGACACACACACTGCCCTGTGTATAATACAGACACACACACTGCCCTGTGTATAATACAGACACACGCTGCCCTGTGTATAATACAGACAGACACTGCCCTGTGTATAATACAGACACACACACTGCCCTGTGTATAATACAGACACACACTGCTCTGTGTATAATACAGACACACACTGCCCTGTGTATAATACAGACACACACTGCCCTGTGTATAATACAGACACACACTGCTCTGTGTATAATACAGACACACACACTGCCCTGTGTATAATACAGACACACACTGTCCTGTGTATAATACAGACACACACTGCTCTATGTATAATACAGACACACACTGTCCTGTGTATAATACAGACACACACACACTGCTCTGTGTATAATACAGACACACACTGCCCTGTGTATAATACAGACACACACTGCTCTGTGTATAATACAGACACACACTGTCCTGTGTATAATACAGACACACATTGCTCTGTGTATAATACAGACACACACTGCCCTGTGTATAATACAGACACACACTGCTCTATGTATAATACAGACACACACTGTCCTGTGTATAATACAGACACACACACACTGCTCTGTGTATAATACAGACACACACTGCCCTGTGTATAATACAGACACACACACTGCCCTGTGTATAATACAGACACACACACTGCCCTGTCTATAATACAGACACATACACTGCCCTGTGTATAATACAGACACACACACTGCTCTGTGTATAATACAGACACACACTGCCCTGTGTATAATACAGACACACACACTGCCCTGTGTATAATACAGACACACACACTGCCCTGTCTATAATACAGACACATACACTGCCCTGTGTATAATACAGACACACACTGCTCTCTGTATAATACAGACACACACTGTCCTGTGTATAATACAGACACAAATTGCTCTGTGTATAATACAGACACACACTGCCCTGTGTATAATACAGACACACACACTGCCCTGTGTATAATACAGACACACACACTGCTCTGTGTATAATACAGACACACACTGCTCTGTGTATAATACAGACACACACACTGCTCTGTGTATAATACAGACACACACACTGCTCTGTGTATAATACAGACACACACTGCCCTGTGTATAATACAGACACACATTGCTCTGTGTATAATACAGACACACACTGCTCTGTGTATAATACAGACACACACACTGCCCTGTTTATAATACAGACACACGCTGCTCTGTGTATAATACAGACACACACTGCTCTGTGTATAATACAGACACACACTGCTCTGTGTATAATATAGACACACACACTGCTCTGTGTATAATACAGACACACTGCCCTGTGTATAATACAGACACACACGCTGCCCTGTGTATAATACAGACACACACTGCTCTGTGTATAATACAGACACACACACTGCTCTGTGTATAATACAGACACGCACACTGCTCTGTGTATAATACAGACACACACTGCTCTGTGTATAATACAGACACACACACTGCCCTGTGTATAATACAGACACACATTGCTCTGTGTATAATACAGACACACACTGCCCTGTGTATAATAAAGACACACACACTGCCCTGTGTATAATAGACACACACACTGCCCTGTGTATAATACAGACACACACTGCCATGTGTGCAATAAAGACACACATTCTTCTTTGTATAATGGAAAATAATGCACTATATAAAATAGAGACTCAGAAATTGCTCTGTATATAATACAAATTGATACTATTCTGTGTATAATACAGACACACACTGCTCTGTGAATAATACAGGAACAAACACACTGTGTGTAATACAAACACTACTCTGTGTATTACACTTATATACACTACACTGTTATGCAATTCACTAAGGGACTTAATGTCCATGAATGGCTTTGGATCTGGCAAAGTCCCAGTACTTGCACACACCCTAGATGCCCCTTAGCCGCCCTCAGATACACAGGCTGGAACAGGTAGAGTGCACCTGGTACCCTCCCATCCACAGAGTTACACCCCAAATCAACAAATCTCACACCACACCACCGCCCCAACTTGTGGAGTGTGTCTATCAGAGTTGGAGCAACCTTTATAAGTTCCCAAAAGAAAAGTCAAAACAAGTTGTACCCCATCCATGGTATAGTGGTCCAATAGAGACTCACTATTAGCTAGTGGGCTATACGCCACATAAATACTGCAGAAAAAGTAGACATTCGACTTCTTTGTGCAGTTTGAGAGAATACAACAGCATAAATAAAGTGGGGCATGTTTAAAGATGAAACAGAGGTATTTGTTCTTAAATGGCCAGTGTTTTTGATGTTAAACTTATTTTTTAGTCAGCCATTAAAAAAACAGGTTTAACATGAAATGTGTGTGTCGCCCATTTTAAGGGCAAATGTAATTATACAGGTTTAATACATTTTAGGGAAATATCAGTATAAACATCTTTTCAATTTATTTTAATTAAAAAATGTACCTTTTGTGACAACTTTTACATTTCAAATAGCCAGTTTCCTTACTAAGTTTTAGACTGGAGTGCCAAACTGTGGCATGACTCTACATTATGCCCAAAAAACTGTACTGTAGATAGGCTTCAGCAAGATGATGGGGAAACCAGTTCTTTTTAATAATGCTTTCTTATAAAAGATCATTTTTAATCACAATAAACTAATAATATTAGGAAAATAATAATAATAATAACTTAAATGCTACTTAGACCAAGATTTACTAGTTAAAAGTTATAAAAGCTGAACCATTACAAGTGGCCATTTAAATATAGTATAGTAGTATTTGAGGTTGAATAAAGACTGTTATTCCATCAATTTCAACCTTTTTAGATCTCTTCCGATCCTTTTAATATGTGGACTATTTGTTAAAACCCATTGAAACTTTGCCAATTGTATCATAAGGGGGGAAAAAAATTCCTTCCTAACCCCAAATACTGGCAATCGAATTTCTCCCTGGATCAATATTCCTTCGCTAGTTATCTAGGATAACCTTGAATGCCCTCTTTATTCAACAATATATCTAATCCCTTTTTAAAGTTATCTATCAAATTCGATGTCACCACCTCCTTTGGTAGAGAATTCCACAGTTTAACCACCCTTACTGTGAAGAACCCTTTACTTTTTTTAAGGTGAAACTTTTTTCCTCTAACCTCAATGGATGTTCTCTTGTCAGTTGAAAAAATGGCACTTGACAAAGCCTTATATTGACCCCGGATGTATTTATATATTGTAATCATATTCTTAGACGCCTTTTTTCTAGAGAAAATAAGTTTAATTTTGTTAGTCTTTCTTCATTACTTAGTTCCTCCATTCCCCTTATTAGTTTTGTTGCCCTTCTCTGTACTTTTTCCAGCTCTAAAATGTCCTTTTTATGAAGTGGTGCCCAAAATTGTACTCCATATTCCAAATGAGACAGTCCATTCAAAACAGGGACATTCTGAAGGTATGTAGCAGGCAAAAATAAAATGTTATTTTTTCCAAGAATCTCAGTGTGAGTTGAGTTGGAACGTTCCCAGGAATAGCTCTGACCTCTGTCACCTCCTTCCAAATTACAGGGCTATACGAGTGTCCTTCCAATTGTGCAAAACAATGGCCCACACATAAATATGCAGTAGCCCCGACTAGAAATACTTAATATCACTCTCTAATGTAACTTTATTCGCTGTCAGCATAAGCAGGAGCCATTTTGTGTCTTGCAGCAAATTGTCCCCAAGGCTATGATATAAAAGTAACTACCTTTAATATAAAGTGGTTGCCACCATTAATGTTTTATAACTGAACATTATAAGTGTCTGATTATATATATATATATATATATATATATATATATATATATATATATATATATATATATATATATGAAAAAGAAAGCCTAAAGGTGTAACTGAGCCAGTACATGCCCTCCCTATAATACACATATTATCACAGTTACACATTACACAGTTTGTTACATTTTGAGAGGCATTTCCACATTATGAAGAGGCTTCTCGTATTGGAGAGTTTAGTTCACTTTTAGAAGAGATGTCTGAGTTTTGGCATCTCTGTATATGTCAAGAAGGTCTTTCATGATTGGAACAAGAATATTGAAAGCTTTGCAGCTGTAAACATAATATATATATATATATATATATATATATATATATATATATATATATATATACATGCATATATATATATATATATATATATATATATATATATATATATTTATATATATATTTATATACTCACACAGGAGAATCCCAGTTACCCGGCACCCAACTTTTTTTTAAATTATTTTTTCTGGGCCTAAATGGCCCAGTTTATACTCTAATGCCTTTTTAAAGGCATTATGACGGGTTTTGGGGTGTTTAAGGGTCGCTTAGGCCCTTAAATCCGGGGGCCCGATTAACCGGCAACTACAATTATCCGTCAATAGGGAGTCCCTGTGGGTGCCGGATTTCTTGCTCAGATTACAGAGAAATATAGCTTTTACACTGTATTCCGGGAACCTGGGCAGGGATATGCAAATGAGCCCACAAATGATTCACACTTTAATCCAATACCATTTTAAACATGGCTCCTTTTAAGCATTTGCCTGCTGTATTAAACCACTTTAAAGCCTAGCATAGAATGGACTAGGAGATCTACCCACACACATCTGTTTTGAACCTACATGGCTCTCATCAGTGTGGAGCTGGTACCTAACTCCTACATATATCCCCTTCTGGATTGCTACCTTGTTGTGATGAAGTGGTGTGAACTTCTAAGTAGCTGTAAGCTATCCCCTGTAGGGTCACCAAAGATGGGCAGCTCAAAGCAGCAAGTTCTGTCAAATCACTGTCCACTGGAGAAGAGACTGGCAAAGCACTCCAGTACCTTTGCCAAGATAATCTTATGGATCAGCACAACCAGAGACATAATGATAGATATGCCTGACATGTTGCAATCCATAGGGACATGGAGAGTCAGACACGACCAAACGAGTAAACATTTTAATGTATGTATATCTTCAATGTCTGCACTGCAGAGCTTTCCAATCCTGACAAGTCTTTGCATTGTGGACCTACCTGCATATACCTGCCCTGATTCCTAGAATGCAGTGTAATAACTGTTTTTCTCCTAATTCTGAGATGGAAGCAGGTTTTTTAACTTGTTTTAGACATTCAAATGTGAACACAGATGTACTATTTATTTACTGTACTACTGTACAGTGGAGGGCTTCTATCGCTCTTTTGCCCACCATTTTATAAATGATTGTTGTGGTGAACTACCTACTCATAAGGTCCACAACACAAGCTGGGATCACGCTCCATGCTGATGATAGCCAGTAAGCTTGAAACAGCTGTACATGGATAAGATACTCATCTTGTGTAAAATCCAGCCTTGGCTTTGCATTAAAGCTGTGTAATACATCAGGCATAAGCTTAAAGGAAGCCATGTTTGAAAATGACTATGGATTGAAGAGCGAGGCATTTGTGGGCACATTTGCATGTCCCAGCTCAGAATGCAGTGTAATAACTGTTTTTCTCGGAATTCTGAGCTGGAAGCAGGTTTTTTAAACTTGTTTTAGACATTCAAATGTGAACACAGATGTACTATATATATATATTCACACAAACACACACACACACAGGGCCTCATTCTATTCGGGGCCGTAACTCAGCCGCAAAACGGCAAGGCCGTAACTCATGTTTCAAGCCTGCAATCTCGGAGCACTGTAAATGCAAATATAAATTCAAGACAGCACTGTAAATGATGGCGAACACAATGGGTGACATGAGGATTAAAGGCACCACATTCCCAAGCTGGCACATCGCCAAATTACAATACTTGATTTCATGTTTAATTTCCCTCCAAAGTCATACAGGCTTGAATAGTAGTAGTAATTAGTAGTCAGTGTTGGTGACGTTTGCAATGTTGGCAAAAGCGAGGCGAGTCAGCGGCGCCGTCACACATGCGAGCACTTAGGTTGCAATGAGGTGCTCATTGCAGCCAGCGGCGCAGTACTTAGGCTGCAATGAGCGCCAAAGGAGCTCATTGCAGCCAGCGGCGCAGTGAGCGTCGCAACTGCGAACCAAGCGCACAAGTCGAAAAACCCAAAAAAAAAAAAATAATGAACAAATAAAATAACACACTCACAAACAGCACAGGGGGAGAGCCAGGAAGCCTGGGAGTGAGGTTGCAAGCGATTTTGAGTCGTATTTGGGGCTTTTCGTCAATCCAAACTCGGCTAAGCAAGGAAAGAGCAAAGCCAGGCACGCGGGTCTTACAAAATACACAATGGCAAAGACAGTAACACTTAGACCAACAATGCCAGGCACGCGGGACTTTGTAAATAAAACAAACGGCCTTCAGCGCATAACACGCAAACGTTCAGCAGACACACAGAGGAGAAACACACAGGGAAGGGTAGATGGTTGAAAGAGACACATGGCATTCCCAAGCACAAAGCTTGCAGGTTAAGGAAACCTGCTATGAGTGGCCTGGAAAGACTCGCAATGAGAGCCAAAGGCGCTCATTGTGAGCCACAAGATGAGCGCCGAAGGTGCTCATCACAGGGCTCCTGATAAGCACTGCAAACGGGAGAGGCTCACAATGAGCACCAAAGGCGTTCAGCGTGGAGCTCGCGATGAGCGCCGAAGATGCTCAGAGGAGCAAAAGCCTCACATTGTGTAGCAAACAGAATTGCTAGCCTTACTATTTTAATCCCGTAATTTTTGAAGGGCAAGTAGCTAGTATATATATATATATATATATATATATATATATATATATATATATATATATGTGTGTGTGTGTATGTAAAGAAGATATATAATTAACAAAATGAGCAGTCACATGCTCCTCACCTAATTTAAGAATCAGTTATTTTTCTTTTATAGGAGATTGACAACCTAATTTCTTTTACCAGATGTGGTTTTCAGTAGGCCCGAAGCCTGCAGCAGAATGTCAGTATAAAATTCTCTCACAAGCTCTGTCAAACGACTGAACATTCAATAGTTCATTATCTTTCCTATTAATTAGGTTACTTGAGGGAGAACTTTCTAAGCAAACTTTTCAGGAGTTAACTAAAGAGAAAAACTACCACCATTTTAGTGGCGAAATAAGCAGACAATAAAAACAGTGTTAATTTTTGGTGAATAATAAGATATTTTTTTGGCACAAAAAACAAATATAGTAATTTCTTCCAAAAATATTGCTTTATGAGAAAACTACTAAAATATATTTGAATAAATAAGTACAGAAAAAGCAAAAATAGAGCCTGAAACAACTCATCCAACCACTCCACACCCCCGCAGAGGAGTAATCTTTACAAATACACAAAACAAACATTCAGTTAAACATGACCCAGAAGCCCAGCAGATAATAACATTATCTGTCTGTGTGTCTTGTGTAAATTAATCTTTATTTTCAGTTTGAAGAAGCTTTATAAACAAGAATGGCGATTACAATAGGGGCCTTTCAGGGTTTCTTTCTTATTTGGTGTATTCCTCTACCTTATCTGTTCCTCCACACGCTCATCTGACTTGTCCAACCACCTCCCTTCTAACCCCAATCACGCCTCTCGCTGTCAAATACACAACGTCACATTAAAATACCAACAGATTATATTTTTGCCAGAGGGGATATTTAAACATGGCTGACGTTGTGAATAGGCCTTGCTACCTTAGATTCAGGGCCTACAGAGCAAAAATAAATAAATAAATCACAGACGGTAATCTAACCTTTACTACATGTTTAACTTTACACTGTCAATGAGGGAGTTACGCATCTCAAAATGGCTAATTATGGCAAAATATAATTAACAAACCCATTGTATTTGCATAAACATGAATATATTGACTATATGTAAATTACAAGTCAAATTATTAGACCAAAGAAATGAAAAATATAGCAGATAAGTTTGATATTTAAGGGAAAATGCAAAAATGTATATTATATTGTATGGCAGTTGCAAGAGAGGGGGAAACATCTTTATATAAAGCAATATTACACTTTTTTATAAATATAATAATGTCAGCAGTCATGAAGGAAATATCAGAAAAATAGAAAAATCTTTATTATAATATACAGTACATGAAAATTTACCACTATCAAGACTATATTACTCACTTAACATAATTGTTGAAAATGGAATATAATGTCATGCTAATATTAATTTTAATAGGAAGAGGGCTTTGAATTAATATTAATGCAATTAGGATAATAGCAGCAATTTTTATAAGCGCTGGGCTATTAATAATGGAAGAATATTAATATTAATAACATATTCAAGATGAATTAGGATATTTTAGTAATAGGTATTAATGATTGGTTTTATTATGTTCATATTGTTAATATTTATTTTTATTAAGTGTGATATGATAAGCTCAGGACACAATTTCATAATGATTATTTATGTGGATGATAGAGATAAGGGGAACCGACACAGAAGAGATAGTGACTGTCTGTTAGAATAAGGGTTGGGGTATTTTATTGAATATTCATTGGTATAATGAGTTGTTTTATTTGAGAAAACCATTTTGAGAGTGTCACGCCCTGTGTGTTACTGTACAGGGAATATCTCTTCAGATTGCAAAGGGAGTGGTTGAACGATAGTGTGTGTGAATACAGTGTAATCTGTGTACAGGAAAATATGTGTATCTTTGTCTTAGTGTGCATACAGTGTGACCACTATATAGTAAAACATGTATGTGCTCTATTATGTGCACATTTACTAAGCACAATATAATACATGTGTGTATATGTGCACAGGTTTAGTGTTATTTGTGTGTGTATATATATATATATATATATATATATATATATATATATTTATATATATATATATATATGTATATATATATATATATATATATATATATATATATATATATATATATACACACACATACACACACACACTGATGTCCATAATGTGATCTCTGCACAGTAGGAGTGTACCCTGTTGTGTGTGCATGCATGTTCTACAAATATGTATGCATGGGTATGTACATTTATACAAGCCACAGTAAATTTATATTGATTTATGTGTACTTTAATTTGTACATAAGTGTATGTTTGTACATATAAAAGCATATTACTGTAGCATGATGTGCATCTGTATGTGCAGATATAATAAGGGGTATCTGTCTAGTTAAGTTGCATGGTGAAAATGCAAAAAAAAAGAATGACAAGCCAGTAAGGTATGTATATTTTGTGTGTGTGTGTGTGTGTATATATATATATATATATATATATATATATATATATATATATATATATATATATATATATATATATATATACTGTATATACAATAAGGCAGCATGGCAGAAGGTAGGTTATTACAATCTAGTGCATTGTAACCTATGATATATTTATATAGAGACAAACACATCTAACACTTAGGGGCATGGAATGAATCATTCAGAGGGATACATTACACTTTGAAAAAAAAATAGCAGCAATAATTTCAAATTTTAGGAGCCCTGTCGTGCTGTAAATTTCCACCCCTGTGTGTCTCTCTCTCTCTCTATATATATATAGAGATATATAGATATATACATACATTGATTTCTGTGTGTGTACACATCTACATAGTAATATAATTATATGTGTATCTGCACGGAGTAAATGTGTATTATCATTATGTGTGTGAACGTACATGTATGTGCATCTGACTAAATATATGTACACACCTACCTATACAGTGTGTGTGCATATCTACATTGGAGAAACGCAATGCAATAAAGCACTAGACGGTCACAAGATCATAATCATGTAGTGACAGACAGCAGACACAGATTTGTATGTGTATTAAATATAAAATGAACAGGATACAATAAGGCACCAGAAGGGAGGGTGTAGATCAGGGGAGTGGATGACAGATTTCAGTGTGTGCACTGCAGGCTCAGACAGATGTGTGCTGGATTATCTGTGTTTGTCATGTACAGAATCTAGGGTGGTGGTGGGGGGTTTAATGGGGAAGCTCGTATTAAAACCAGACATCTACCCCCTTTTCTTAACCTCTTAGTCTCCAAAGGGGCCTATGACATTTTGATTAGATAGAAGTGGGTGGTGGCAGGGGGGAAATGCATATATCTGTCTGCTAAATGTATTCTAACCATACCCAGGAGAGTCCCTTACCTGTCAGCTGGAGGTCGCTTCAGGGGGGTAGGTTATTCCTCAATGAGCCATAGTGATTCTTCAGTGTACCCTCCACAGGCAGATAAAAAATGCAGAGGGGGTTATTTCAATGGGGTATAGAGGGGGAGGGAAAAGAGGGGAGGCTGGTATATTGCAGCCAATTCCTCCCGTGTGCCCCTATCACCTTCTTGCTGGGAATAAAAGGGAATAGAGGGTGTTGATGCAGCAGACACTGAGACACTGCAAAGGTAATGCTTGCAATAAGAGGCTGGGCTGTGCAGGAAAACAAGGAGGTTGGAATAGAGAGAGAGAAAGAGAAAGGGGAGAGGGAGGGAGGGAGAAAAGAGGGAGGGAGACAGGAGGTTGGGCTCAGGAGAGAGAGATCCAGCCTCCTGAGAGGAAAAAAAGATTTTTTTACTAGAGAGAAATAGATGTTAAAGATGCCCCACCTAGTGTGTGTGTGGGATCAGTGCTGTGGCCTGAGAGCGGTGTCACTCTGCTGCCTGTTAATCATTGGGACAGGACCCTGCTGAATCATCTCTTCGAAACATCAGCAGGAGGGTGAGGGGTTAATAGCCTCATCTGGATTCCAGGGACTCACAATGACTGCAATCAAGCTAATGGGCTCTGCAGCTGAACTGCTGGCACCCACCGCCTCAGTGACAGGGACACAGCCTCACCCCCTATGTGCAGCAATGCCTGGTGTGTGCAGGGCTGGGGGCTCCTGTTAGTAATCACACAGATATACTATGGAATGTATACACTGATCATGTATACTGATACATAAAGACTTCGTGTTCCTTCTACTAAATACAAACTGCATGTATTACATTGTAAGAGAGAGGTGGGCAAAAATATATAGGAGCCAGAAGTGCAAAGTTCAGGAGCCATTGTGTCCAGGCTCATTGGAAATTTCCACCCCTGTATATAAAGTAAATCTATCTAGCTATCCTAATATGATATTGTGGTAAAAAGCCTTCCCACAAAATCTAAGCACAAGTTAGAACCAGGCCAGTACCAATGAGATCCATTTTAAGACTGTCCATGGGTAGGTCTCCTGTTTTGTGCATAAACAATCCTATAAATGCTCTAAAGCTATGTAATATAGCAGCCATATGCTTGCAAGGAGCCATGTATAAAGTGGTATTGGATTAAATAGTGAAAATGCATTGTGGACTTACTTGAATGTCCCTGCCCAGTTTCCCAGAGTGCAGTTTTGGTAACTACTTCTGGGAATTCTGAGCAGGTAATAAGGTTTTCTTAAGTTGTTTTTAGGCATTCAAACATTCAAATGGATAAACAAATGTACTATTAATTTACTATATGTATATATATATAATACAGCATGCATAAGCTTAAAGGAAGCCATGTTTATTGATGGCTACGGAATGAAGAGCGAGGCACTTGTGGGCATATTTGTGTGTCCCAGCTCAACTTCCCAGAATGCAGTGTAATAACTGTTTTTCTCGGAACTCTGAGCTGGAAGCAGGTTTTTTAACTTGCTTTAGACATTCAAATGTGAACACAGATGTACTTTTTATTTACTGTACTACTGTACGGTGGAGGGCTTCTATCGCTCTTTTGCCCACCATATTATAAATGATTGTTGTGGTGAACTACCTACTCATAATTTCCACAACACAGGCTGAGATCCCGCTCCATGCTGATGATAGCCAATAAGCTTGAAACAGCTGTACATGGATTGGATACTCAGCCTGTGTTTATTCCAACCTTGGCTTTGCATTAAAGCTGTGTAATACAGCATGCATAAGCTTAAAGGAAGCCATGTTTATTGATGGCTACGGAATGAAGAGCGAGGCACTTTTGGGCATATTTGTGTGTCCCAGCTCAACTTCCCAGAATGCAGTGTGATAACTGTTTTTCTCGGAACTCTGAGCTGGAAGCAGGTTTTTTAACTTGCTTTAGACATTCAAATGTGAACACAGATGTACTTTTTATTTACTGTACTACTGTACGGTGGAGGGCTTCTATCGCTCTTTTGCCCACCATATTATAAATGATTGTTGTGGTGAACTACCTACTCATAATTTCCACAACACAGGCTGAGATCCCGCTCCATGCTGATGATAGCCAGTAAGCTTGAAACAGCTGTACATGGATTGGATACTCAGCCTGTGTTTATTCCAACCTTGGCTTTGCATTAAAGCTGTGTAATACAGCATGCATAAGCTTAAAGGAAGCCATGTTTATTGATGGCTACGGAATGAAGAGCGAGGCACTTGTGGGCATATTTGTGTGTCCCAGCTCAACTTCCCAGAATGCAGTGTAATAACTGTTTTTCTCGGAACTCTGAGCTGGAAGCAGGTTTTTTAACTTGCTTTAGACATTCAAATGTGAACACAGATGTACTTTTTATTTACTATATATATATATATATATATATATATATTCCCAGCTTAACGCCACCTCTTTGATTGCTGATTCAATATAGCACTATTTGTCCATGTAATTCCCTGCTTAATGATAAACCTCGCTATAGCACTGTTTTTGACTGCCAAATCCCATTTAGCGCTTTAAATTCCTGCTAAGCGCTGATTCACCATATATGTCTGAGCGCTATATCAATATAATACCCCGTTTAGTGTTTTTTTCATATATATATATATATATATATATTATTATTATCGTTTATTTGTAACGCGCCAACATATTCCGTAGCGCTATACATAAGTTAAGTTACAGGCAATGACAAGTTAAAGATTCATACATTGCAAAGAGTGTATGGCCCTGTCTTTGAGCTTGGAATCCAGTGTCCATAGCGCTTTCCCTAAAGCACTGCGCAGGATTGAAACTCGCAGACTTACAATCTAAAGGTTAAAGTTTGTATGTGGTACAGTAGGGAGAGAGTAGTGTTGAGCATGTTAGGGAGGAAGGTTATAGGCTTCTTTAAAGAGGTGCGTTTTTATTGATGTTTTGAAGGATTTAAGGCAGTAGGATAGTCTGGTGAAGCGAGGTAGGAAGTTCCAGAGAATAGGGGCAGCGCGAGAAAAGTCCTGGAGGCGGGAGTGGGAGGAGGTGACAAGAGTGGTAGAAAGAAGAAGGTCGTTAGCAGAACGAAGAGGGCGTGTGGGGGAGTATTTGGAGATGAGAGCAGAGATGTATGGGGGTGTGCTGTTGTTGAGGGCTTTATAAGTTAGGGTCAAGATTTTAAACTTTATTCTGCAGGCTAAGGGAAGCCAGTGAAGTGATTGACAAAGAGGAGCTGCTGACACTGAACGATGTGTACTGAAGATGAGTCTGGCGGAGGCATTTATTATGGATTGAAGTGGGGAGAGGCGAGTGATTGGCAGGCCAACAAGGAGCGAGTTGTAATAGTCAAGACGAGAAATGATGAGAGAGTGTATTAGAATCTTAGTAGTGTCTTGTGTAAGGTAATGGCGTATTTTGGATATGTTTTTTAGATGGAAAAGACAGGATTTGGTTAGAGACTGTATGTGTGGGATGAAAGAGAGGGCAGGGTCCAGTAGAACCCAGAGACAACGGGCTTGGGAGGTGGGAGTGATGATGGCGTTGTTGACAGAGAGAGAGAGATGTGAGGAATTGAAGCTGTAGTAGAGGGTGGGAAGATTAAGAGTTCAGTCTTAGACATGTTGAGTTTCAGATGGTGGGCGGACATCCAAGAGGATATACTAGAGAGGCAGTCAGAGACGTGTGCTAGAAGAGAGGGGGATAGATCTGGTGCTGAGAGATAGATTTGGGTGTCATCTGCATAGAGATGGTACTGGAACCCAACAGAGTTTATTAGGGTGCCGAGTGAGGATGTGTAGATGGAGAAGAGGAGGGGGCCTAGGACTGATCCTTGGGGTACTCCAAAAGACAGGGGGTGAGGAGAAGAAGATGTGCCGGAGAAGGAGACGCTAAATGATCGTTCTTGGAGGTATGATGAGAACCACAAGAGAGCAGTGTCTCGAATGCCGAGGGAGGAGAGAATGTGGAGTAGAATTGAATAGTCAACTGTGTCAAAGGCGGCAGAGAGATCCAGGAGAAGCAAAATAGAAAAGTGGCCTTTAGACTTGGCGGTGAGCAGGTCATTGGTGACTTTTATGAGGGCTGTCTCAGTCGAGTGTTGGGGCCGAAAGCCGGATTGGAAAGTGTCCAGAAGAGAGTTAGAGGAGATGAAACTGGTAAGGCGGTTATAGACGAGCCGCTCCAGCAGTTTGGAAGCCAGGGGAAGTAGAGAGATAGGGCGATAGTTGGATGCAACGTCAGAATCGGATGAGGGTTTCTTGAGAGTGGGTGTAATTATGGCATGTTTTAGAGATGATGGAAATGTGCCAGTGTTAAGGGAAAGGTTGAAGATATGTGTGAGAGCTGGGATTAGTGTAGTAGAGAGGGGAGGGATGAGCTGAGATCGAATTGGATCTGAAGGACAGGTGGTGTGGAGAGAGGATGATATTAGGATGGAGACTTCATCTTCTGTTGCAGGGGTAAAGAAGTCCAGAGTGGCTGTGGGAATGGAGGGGGGGGGGGTAGATTGGGTGTTGTTGGTTAATCAAGTTAGTTGAGAGAGTGAAGTGTGTGAGCCACGGTGAGAGGAGAGTTCATTGTGGATAGATTGAGTTTTATGAGTAAAATGGTTGGCAAAGTCTTCAGCCGTGAGACAGGAAGGGATGGGGGGAGGTGGTGGGCGGAGGAGAGTATTGAAAGTGGCAAAAAGACGTTTTGGGTTAGAGGACAGAGTTGATATTAGTGATGTAAAGTACTGCTGTTTGGCCAGGGTGAGGGCAGAGGAGTAGGAACGTAGCATAAACTTGTAGTGAAGGAAGTCTGCTGCGGAGCGTGATTTCCTCCATAGTCGTTCAGCAGTGCGGGAGCACTTCTGAATGTAACGTGTGTGTGTAGTGTGCCATGGTTGTGGATGAGATTGAGGGCGTCTGCGTGTAGTTATGGGGGCAAGGGTGTCAAGAGTGGAAGAGAGAGTAGAGTTGTAGTATGAGGTGGCAGTGTCAGGGCAGTTGAGCTTGGTGATAGTGCTGAGAAGAGGTTGGAGCACGGTGGAGAGTTGGGTAGGGTCGAGTTCTAGCAGGTTTCTGTGGGTTATTGTGGCTGGGGTTAAAGAAGTGTGATGGGAGGAAGATGTGTTGAGGTTGAAGGTAAGGAGGTGATGGTCAGATAGAGGGAGAGGGTGGATGACTAGGTTGGAGGTATGGGTAATATTGGTAAACATAAGGTCAAGAGAGTGTCCAGCATGGTGAGTTGAAGAATCTGTAAGTTGTGAGAGGCGAGGGAAGAGGTGAGTGCAAGTAGTTTGGTGGCTGCTGGGGAGGTCGGGGTGTCAATGGCAATGTTGAAGTCGCCAAGTATCAGTGTGGGAGTGTTGGAGGAAAGAAAGAATATGTGGGAGCCAGGCGGAAAAGTGATATATATATATATACTAGCGACTTGCCCGTCAAAAATGACGGCAATAAATTGAAGCCTGGCAATGGTGTTTGTCACACACTGCGAGCTTCTCCCCCCCTCTACTTTATTGGCCTCGCGATGAGCGCCTTTGGTGCTAATCACGGGCCTCGCAATGAGCGCCTTCGGCGCTCATTGCGAGCCTCTCTACCCCTCTACTTGACGGGAGGGGCTCATTGCGAACCTCTCCCCCCTCTACTTTACTGGCCTTGCGATAAGCTCCTTCAGCGCTCATCTCGGGCCTTGCAATGAGTGGCTTTGGAACTCATTGTGAGCCTCTCCCGCCCTCTACTTCCTCTCCCTCCCCTGTGTCTCTTCCCCCTCTCCCTCCCCTGTGTCTCTTTCCCCTCTCCCTCCCCTGTGTCTCTTTCCCCCCTCTCCCTCCCCTGTGTTTCTTTCCCCCCTTTCCCTTCCTTGTTTCTCCTTCCCCCTCTCCCTCCCCTGTGTCTCTTTCCCCCTCTCCCTTCCTTGTTTCTCCTTCCCCCTCTCCCTCCCCTGTGTCTCTTACCCCTCTCCCACTCCTGTGTCTTTCTCCCTCCCCTGTGTCTCTTCACCCCGTCTCCCTCCCCTGTGTCTCTTCACCCCGTCTCCCTCCCCTGTGTCTCTGCCCCCCTCATCCCTCCCCTGTGTCTCTCAACCCCCTGACCCTCATCTTTTCCCCCCTCCGCTGTGTCTCCTCCCCCATGTCTATTCCTCCCCTCCTCTCCCTCCCGTTTCTCTTCCTCCCCTACCGTTTCTCTTCCTCCCCTCCTCTCCATCCCCTGTGTCTCTCTTCCCCCTCCTCTCCCTCCCCTGTGTTTCTCTTCCCCCTCCTCTTCTCGCTCCCCTGTGCCTCTCTTCCCCCTTCCCTGTGTCTCTCTTCCCCTCCCCTGTATCTCACTTCCCCTGTCCCCTGTGTCTCTCTTCCCCTCCCCTGTATCTCACTTCCCCTGTGTCTCTCTCCCCCCCTCCTCTCGTGTCTCTATTCCCCTCCTCCTCTCCCTCCCTCATGTATCTCTTCCCCTGCTTCTCCCCTCCTTGTCACTCTTCCCCATGTCTCTCTCCCTCACCTCATTGCTGTAGATGCGCGCGCGCACCCTTATGTGACGTCTTCGCGTGCGCGCGCACGCTTGTTTGCCCGGCTACCCGCGCACGCGACGTCTTTGCGTGTGCGCGCGCGAGCTTGCCGGCTACCCGTGCACGCCTGCAGTAGGGCTGATGGGAGCCCTGGTGAAACTGCGAGTTGTCTTCAGTTGCGGCCCTTCCTTTGCAAGGGCCGCAAAGCGTGACGACAACTCGCAGTAAGACAATTATAATATGTGATATATATATATATATATACCCAACTTACGGTACATCAAATGTAATATACACACACTGATCTATATAATAATATCACAGTGCTCATGCATACGTTATATACCTGTGTTGCATGCCACATACAACGATGCCCAAGTTAAATGTAATAATCATACACTGTTTGTATTGCATGTAATAAACACAAAATTCATATTTCCAGTCATTAGCATGCAATGTTCACAAACACCTCCTCTTTAATTATATCACAATGCTCAGGCTTTGTGTAATACTGTGTAAACCCATTCCCCATTGTTATATGTTACACTAGCGACTTGCCCGTCATAAATGACGGCAATACAATTGTAACCCTGGAAGTGCTGTTTGCCACACAATACGAGGCTATGGCCCCTTTGAGCACCTTCGGGGGTCAATGAGAGCCTTCGGCGCTCATCGCGATGCCTGCATTGCAACCTAAGTTCTGCGTCACCGGTGATGAGCGCCTTCGGCGCTGTTTGCAGCATAAGTCCTGAGTGCCTCACGGTTACAGCCTGTAACGTCTTGCCTCGCCTTGTGAGGTTTGCAGTTGCGGGGCTCGCTGTGCGAGCCCTGCAATTTTAACTTTTCAATACCAACAACCTTGGGCAATCTTGCAATTACGACAACTATAAATGTGATTGCACATTTTCAACGTAACATATATACATTACTCTTTGTAGCTTTAATATACACATTCACAAGCTGTCCATTTTAAATGCAACATTTACACTCTGTCCCAGTTACATGTAATGAGTACACACTTCAAGTATTGACAGTGCTACACGTGTTGTATGTATACTTAATATAACTTGTTTTTCTCATGCTTCTCATATACACACAACTCATGAAACATGCTATGTACACATACTGTTAAAATATTTTCAAGAAAGTATTTTTCAAAAAATGAGGAGCTCATTGCTTGAAGATGAAGTGTGGAAAATTTAGAATAAATATATACATGTTTTTCAAGTTGTACTTCATGCAAGTGCTGAGTATATTACATGTCATACTGTACATGCTATATATTTAACAGGCATGGAGAATGACGCACGTTTTTTCTAAATCTGTACATCTTACATGCAGTAAACACAATAAGCAAGGTGCCTTTTATACGCATACTGATCATCACGCGTGTTATACACACACTGTTCATGTGTACTTTTGGCACAAAATGCCTTTATTACATGTTACATACATATACTGTTAAATATATTTATTTTACTTTTAAAGAGCCAGCAAATACTGTAAATATGTTGCATACAAATAATTATAATTTGGAACATTTTACACACATACTCATTGTTACATAGGTTCTGTCCTCACAGTTTATAATATATGTACAGCTGTCACTGCATTACAGAGATTCTTCCTAAACCAGGAATTTCCTTCCAAAAACACAAAATCTATGACACTTGCCTTTTCATTTCCTGCCTTGTGACTTTATCAGCAGTCTGTGTGTCAGCTGCGGGTGTGTGTGTGTGTGTCAGGAGTGACTGCATATCTATGTATTGATAGTGTTTGTATCTGTGTATCAGTAGGGTGTGCCAGTAATGAGTGCTTAATTGTATCTGCTCATTGTGTACGCATATATGGGTACTATAAGTGTGTGTATTATATGTACTAGCAGTCTGTGAATGTCTGTATATCATCAGTCTGCATGTATATGTAGGATTGTGCATTACTAATACACACACACCGCTAGCCAGAGTGTATGTCTTGCTTACAAGTACTGTGCCAAGTTCAACCAATCCAATCTAGTTGGACTACCAACAGTCCACATTTAAAAAAAAAAAAATCCTTCCTGACCGCAGATACTGGCGATCGGATTTCTCCCTGGATCAATACTGTCTCTAATTATCCATGATAACCCTGAATTCCTTTTTTAATTAGAAATAAATCCAGTCCTTTTTTAAAGTTATCTATCAAATCCGCTGTCACCACCTCCTCTGGTAGAGAATTCCACAGATTAACGACCCTTACTGTAAAGAACCCTTTTCTTTCTTTAAAGTGGAATCTTTTTACTTCTAACCTCAAGGGATGTCCTCTTGTCAATTGAAAACCTCTTGGCACAAAAAGCTCCTTTGACAAATCTTTATACTGACCCTAAAAGTATTAATATAAGGTAATCATATCTCCTCTTACACCTTTTTTCTAGAGAAAATAAGTTTAATTTGGTTAGTCTTTCTTCATAACTTAGCCCCTCCATTCCCCTTATTAGTTTTGTTGCCCTCCTCTGTACCTTTCCAACTTTAAAATGTCCTTTTAATGAAGTGGTGCCCAAAATTGTACTCCATATTCAAAATTAGGGCGTACTAGAGATTTGTATAGTGGCAGAATTATATTTGCTTCCCTTGCTTCTATACCCTTCTTTCATGCTAATATTTTATTTGCCTTTGCAGCTGCTGTTTGGCTTTGAGCACCGTTACCTAGGTGGTTGTCCACTAGCACTCCCAAATCCCTTTCAATGTCTGATACACCTAGATTTACTCCATTAAGATTATAAATTGCATGGCTATTTTTCCTTCTCTGATGCATAACATTTATTCGTATTAAATCTCATCTGCCATTTAGATGCCCATTCTTTAAAATTATGTAAATCCCTTTGGAGGGAAAGCACATCATTATCTGATTTAATTACCTTGCACAACTTCGTGTCATCAGCGAAAATGGAGACACCACACTCCAATCCCACCTCTAAGTCATTAATAAATATGTTAAAAAGGAGAGGACCCAATACTGAACCATGAGGAACCCCACTTACCACATTAGTCCAAACGGAGTATGTTCCATTTACAACAACACTTTGCTTCCTGTCTTTTAGCCAGCTCTCAATCCATGAGCAGATATTTCCTGTATCTCTTAGTTTGCACAATAGTCTCCAATGTGGCACTATATCAAAAGCCTTTGCAAAATCCAAAAAGACTACATCCACTTAGTTGCCTTGATCCAGGTTCCTACTACCCTCCTCATAGAAACTAATTAGATTTGTTTGACATGACCTATCCCTCATAAATCCATGTTCACTCCTAATTATAATCCTGTTCAAATAGACATATTCTTGTATATTATCCCTTTTTTAAATATAGGTATTGTAACAGAATTGGAACACGAATCCAATATCTCCGCTGGTATACGGTAAAATACCCAAGAGGCACTACAGTTTCACCATTCCCAACCTCCCATATTGGACGACACTCAATTTAGGAGTTCAAGACTACTGACTTTATTTTGTTATGTGCAGAAATATTTATACACATCTCTTCCCACAGGCAATACACATCTCCCATAGTTGGCCACACAATACACATAGAGGGACAATAGGTGGGTCACACCTCCCTGAGGCTACCTGGCAACTTTGATACAATCAGACAATGATTAGATCATCTTTCTTTGTTCTTATGTCGGAGAATGAAAACACTTTATACAATAGACTTCCTTATCTTATGTGGAGTCTCTGTAATAGGATTATCTATTATGCCCAGGGTCTGCAATAGTCTGGGCTAATATTCTGCAGAGCATAAACCAACATACATATAGTATAACAGTAGGATCATATTTAACCATAAGAAATAAACAACCATAAACAGGGTAAAACAGTGATGGGTTCTTTTACAGGTATTATATCTGCTTTTCTCCTTTTTTATCATCTGGTAATTAAAATCTCCCATTATTAGAACTTGCCCATGCTTAGCTGCATTTCCAATCTGTAACAATAATTGTATTTACTCACTTTCAGCTATATTTGGGGGTTTATAGCATACTCCTACTAATATTATTTTGGAATTTGCTGCTCCGCTATTTAACTCTACCCACAAACATTCAACTTTTTTCACTAGGTCCACCATAAATATCTTCTCTGACTATAGGCTTAAATTCAGGCTTAACATACAGACAAATCCCTCCTCCTCTTTTACCATTGCCTCTATCTTTCCTAAATAGGTTATAACCATCCAGATTAACAGTCCAGTCATGAGATTCATCCCACATTTCAGAAATGCCTATTAAATCCCATTTTCATTAATTGCTAATAATTCTAACTCTCCCATTTTTCCTGGCAAGCTTCTGGCATTAGCAAGCATACACCTTATTGTAAGAAATTAACTGTCACGAGTCTGTAATTCTGAAGTGCCTGCCACTGTACTTGAGTTACTTAGTACTACCTCCCTATTGACTATACTACCCCTCCCCCATCTCCTCCCCTATGAGTTGTTAATTTATCCCTTGAACCCTCTACACTTTCTACCCCATTACTTATATCTAGTCCCTCCCCCTCATCTACCAGCCTTTCTACCATCCTATCCTGTAGCACAAAAGCTCCCTCATCATTAAGGTGCAATCCATCCCTGCTGTAGAGATTGTACCGAAGTGAGTAGTTGTACCAGTGCTCTAAAAACCCAAACCCCTCCTTAGTGCACCACATCTTTAGCCACACATTAACCTCCCTAAGCTCCTTCTAGCTCCCTGGGCTAGCACGTGACACTGGTAGTATCTCAGAAAATACTACCTTGGAGGTCCTTGCCTTCAGCTTATTACCTAGTTCTCTAAAATCATTCTTTAGGACACTCCATCTTCCACTAACATTGTCACTGGTAGCAATATGTACCAAGACCGCCGGTTCACTTCCAGACCCTCCCAATAATTTGTCTACCCGATCCACAACATGACGAACCTGAGCACCGGGGAGACAGCAAACTGTTCAACTGCTGGGTTCTGGGTGACAAATCACCCTGTCTACCTTCCTAATAATAGAGTCCTCAACCACCAAAACCTGCCTTTTGCTCTGCCAATTCTGTCCTCCCTCTCCTCTAGTAGAACTGTTCTCCGGGCTGTTAGAAAGAACAGCTCTATCTTGCATTGCCATTCCTGAATGGACATCCCCAACAGTTTCACTCAATCTGGCAAATCTGTTGGTGTTTACCAACTCAGAACTGGCCTGCCTCCTCCTGTTCCCCCTGATTCCCCTTCTAACTGTAACCCAGCTACCTCCCTGGACATCCTCGCTAGCCCCAGCTCCACCCTCCATGCTCAGTCCAGGTAAACTGTGCTCCGAGAGCACCAACCTCCTTTCCAGTGGAGCAATATCACTAAGTGCTGCAATTCTCCACTCCAGATCTCCAATTTGAGCTTCCAGAGAGGCAACATGCTCACACCTCTCACAGAGGTATGGACCCTGGATCATCTGTTCAAGTATTCAAGTATTGCATACATATGACAGGATGTACACTGAGTGAGGTTGCCACTAAACTGACTCATAATTATTATTATTGTCTACAAAATTTCAGTGGGAAAAATAAAGAATATAAATTAATACAGTTGTATAAAGTTTTCCTCCTTTGCACTATAAATCTGCCCTCCCTTTTCTTTGAAGTCCCTCCTTTTATTTAAACTCCTACACTTTACTAGAATTGCACTTGATATTAGAAATGTTCACAAGCTCACAAGTTCGCCCCTTCTCCTGTTTATGTTAACTTCTGCCTTCTCACCTGGACACAATTAGGGCACTCTGCAATTTATCAGCCTTTACTTGCAAGGAAAATCAACTTGTAAACAGGCCCCAAAACAGCTCACAAACCTTTTATACTAGTTAAACAGTCAAGGCACACCCCTCTCACCTGGGCACAATTAGTGTTTTAGCACTGCATAGTCAAGTCCGTATGTAAGTTTTGCTACCAGAATGAGCCTCGACAACCTTTCTTCGCGACCCGGTCTAATGAAGATTCTTTGGGCACCCTCCACGAGGTAATCCCAGTACAAGCAGCTGCAGACAACCGACAGGGACACCGCCAAGGGGTACATATAGAGGGAAAACGCCTTCAGGGTCTGCGCGATTGTGGGGCAACTATAACCCGGGTTCGCAATCACCTAGTCCCCAAGCACCAGCTCACTGGAGAATATGAGGCAGTCCGGGTGGCAGGGGGAGCGATTTACAAAATTCCCACTGCTAAAGTACATTTGGATTGGGGAGCGGGGTCGGGAATGTGGAAGTGGGCCTCATGCAGGACTTACCAGCTGATGTCATCCTGGGTAACGACTTGGGGGAGCTGACCTCCGCTTTTGTTTCTCAGCACCCCGCGCAGGAAGCGCTACCCGTGGTGACACGGCAGCAGGCCCGCACCACTGCATCTTCTGAACACTCTGAGGCTCTGGTAAGTAATAGTACTGACCCACCTTTCGTCCCCTGGGCTCCCCCCTTAGAGTTTGGTACTGAAGTAGCCACCGACCCGTCCCTGCAGGTATACTGGGATAGGGTTACACAGAATCAGGCAGGGTTGGAGGGGGAAAGATACGCTTGGGAGAAAGGATTATTGTATAGATATGCTGAGAAGGTAGTAGCAGGATCTGTACCCATGACCCTCACACAATTAGTAGTGCCCCGAAAGTACAGGCAAGAATTACTACGTATTGCCCATGACATCCCTTTATCAGGACATCTAGGCGTCAGTAGGACTCCCTACCCATAATAGATGAACCCTTCAGCAGAGTGGCAGTAGATAATCGGACCCCTAGCAAAACCCAGCCTGTCAGGGAAGAAGTATATACTAACCGTAGTAGACTATGCCACCCGGTACCCAGAGGCCGTAGCCCTAACTAATATCCATACGGAGACTATAGTAGATGCCCTAATCCGGATATTCTCCAGAATGGGGTTCCCCAAAGAGATTATCTCAGATCGGGGTACCCAATTCACAGCCGAAGTCACTCATCAGCTATGGAGAACATGTGGGGTAAAACCTATATTAAACTCAGCGTATCACCCCCAGTCCAATGGGCTCTGTGAACGGTTCAACGGAACCTTAAAGCAAATGCTCCGTACCTTCATGGATACCCAGAAGGACTGGGAAAGGTTTCTTCCCCATCTGCTCTTCGCGTACCGAGAGGTATCCCAGGAGTCCACGGGGTTCTCGCCATTCGAATTACTATTCGGAAGGAGAGTGTGGGGTCCCTTAGACCTCATTAGGGAACACTGGGAGGGAACGGTCACCAGTAACGGTACCCCTATCGTCCCATATGTACTAGAGTTTAGGGAACGCTTGGAGACCCTAATCCAGACGGTACGGTCTAATCTCCAGGCGGCCCAGCAACGACAGCGCAGATGGTACGATAGGGGAGCCAGAGACCGCAGTTTTCAAATAGGACAAAAGGTGTTAATCTTGAAGCTAGTCCAAAATGACAAACTGCAGGCCTCCTGGCAAGGCCCTTATAAGGTGGTGGAACAGGTATGTGGCACCACCTATATCATTGCCCCATGTACAGGAGCAGGCGGTAGACGCATGCTCCACGTTAACATGCTGAAACCCTATCACGAGCGGACCGAAGAAGTAACTGCCATATGTGCCTCGGCCGCCCAGGACCCGGATAATCTACCCCTACCAGACCTATTAGCCCAAGCGGGGGCCAACACCAAATTAGGGGAAGTACAGCTAGGAGACAGGCTGAGCACTAGAGAGCCAGCTCAAATACTAGAGCTGATCCGGGAAAAAGGGGATACCTTCTCCAACCAGCCCGGGTATACCCCGCTGGCTACCCACAGGGTAGAAACCCCAGGGCAACACCCTCTTCGACAGACCCCCTACCGCATACCCAAATCCGTAAAAGATCATATGCGGAAGGAGATTGACGAAATGTTACAACTAGGAGTGATAGAACACTCAGATAGCCCATGGGCCTCTCTGGTAGTGCTGGTACCACCCGCTTCTGCGTCGACTACCGGAAACTTAATGATAAAACCATTTCAGATGCCTATCCCATGCCCCGAATCGATGAGCTCTTAGATAAAATGGCCAGGGGCCAGTACCTCACCACAATAGACTTGTGCAAAGGGTACTGGCAGATCCCACTAGCCGAGGATGCCATCCCAAAGTCCGCATTCGGCACCCCGTTTGAGCTATACCAATTCAAGGTGATGCCATTCGGGATGAAGAATGCGCCGGCTACGTTTCAGTGGATGGTGGACCGGTTACTGGACGGATTCCAGGAGTATGCTTGCGCCTATTTAGATGACATAGCAATCTTTTGCAACTCCTGGGATGAGCACTTGACCCATATAGGAGCCATCCTCGACCGCATCAGGGAGGCAGGTCTCACGTTAAAACCCAGCAAGTGCCACGTAGGGATGGCCGAAGTGCAGTACTTAGGCCACAGGGTGGGTAGTGGGCGGCAAAAGCCAGAACCCGCTAAGATAGAGGCCGTAGCTAAGTGGCCAACCCCTCGCACGAAAACTCAGGTTTTAGCTTTTCTAGGGACCGCCGGGTATTACCGTAAATTTGTACCTGATTATAGTGCCCTAGCCAAGCCCCTTACTGACCAAAAAGAACTTACCCAAAGTAGTGACCTGGAGCCCAGAGTGTGAGAAGGCATTCCAAGAACTGAAAACTTCCCTAATTCATGCCCCTGTACTGGCCGCTCCCAATCCAACTAAACGCTTTCTCGTTCATACAGATGCTTCTATGTTTGGATTGGGAGCAGTGGGAAGTAAGCTATGCCGCCATCGAAAAGGAATGCCTGGCGGTGGTGTGGGCCCTCAAGAAACTACAGCCCTACTTATATGGACAACAATTTGCCTTGCTCACAGATCACAACCCGTTGGTGTGGCTAAACCGGGTGTCAGGGGACAACGCTAGACTACTGAGATGGAGCTTGGCACTACAACCATTTGATTTCACCATCCAGTATCGCCCAGGGAAACAAAATGGTAACGCCGACGGGTTGTCCGGACAGACAGAACTCGAGAAATGATTTGTGAGCCCTACTCCGGACATCCCCAAGCAGATTTGTTGGGATCAGACTGTGTATGCCGGAGCATTGTGGCAGAAGCAGCCACAAGAGACTTTTGCATCGATTATTGCCTGTATTTGAACTGTATGTTATTTGAGCATAGTGGATTTTATTAGACTGGTTCTGGCCCTTTAAATGCTCGGACAAAGGATCTGCAGTTTTGCTATGCACTTCGGATGCAGAGTGTGAAGAAAAACCCTGTTTTATGGTTATTTTATTCTTATGGTTAAAATATGATCACATTGCTATACTGTAGATATGTTGGTCTGCTAGCCTAAAAGATAATCCTATCACAGGGGCTCCTGTGACAGGAAAGTCTATTGTGTAAAGTGTTTGTGAGTGATAGCACAAAGAGAAGGATAATCTAATCAATGTCTGTATTGTATAAAAGTAGCCAGGTAGCCTCCGGGAGGTGTGACCACACCTAGTGTCTCTGTATGTGTATTGTGTGGCCAAATAGGGGGATGTGTATTACCTGTGAGAAGAGATGTTTATATACTTCTGGATAACAAAATAAAGAGTATTCTTTGATTCCCAATTTAGTGTCGTCCAATCTGGGAGGTTGGGGCTTGTGAGACGGCAGTGCTTCTTGGATATTTTACCGTATACCAGCGGAGATACTGGACTTCGTGTTCCAACTCCGTTACAGTTGTTTTACTGGTCCTTCTTTGAGGAGACAAGACAGGCGACTGACAGTTATTTTGTTTGCTGTGTTGGTTGGTGCCACTG